>JAWLRI010000157.1:876147-900106 GCA_034781795.1 Crypturellus tataupa
CAACACTGCTCCTCATGCAGGCCAGGATCCCATGGGTCTTCTTGTCCACAAGGGCACATTGCTGACTCATGGTCAACTTCTTGTCAGCCAGGACTCCTCCCGGTTTGGTGTCATCTGCAAACTTCCTCAGGGTGCACTCTGTGCCCTCATCCAAGTCACTGATGAACAAGTTGAACAGCACTGGGTCCAGTACCGGCCCCGGAGGGACACCACTTGCCACAGGCACCGTTTGTTACAATCCTCTGAGCTCTACCATCCAGACAGTCCTCAATCCACCCCACTGTCCACTCATCTAACCCACATTTCCTGAGCTTATTATAGTTGGAAAAGACTTTCAAGATCATCAAGTCCAACTGTAAGCCCTTCAACACCATACCTGCTAAACCATATCCCTATGTGCCTCATCTACACGTTTCCTGAACACTGCCAGAGATGGTGACTCCACCACTTTGCTGGACAGCCTGTTCCAAGGCTTGGCTACTCTTTCTGTGTAGATTTTTTTCCTAATATCTAACCTGAACCTCCCTTGGCACAACTTGAGATCATTCCCTCTTGTCCCATTTTTGGTAGTAGCAGAGATCGACTCTTGCCTCACTACAATCTCCTCTCATGTAGTTGTAGAGAGCGGTAAGGTCTCTCCTGAGCCTCCTCATCTCCAGACTAAACAACCCCAGCTCCGTCAGCCGCTTCTCTGTAGAGCCCCTACATCTGCTTCATTGAACTTCTTTGGACACCAAAGTGCAGCAACCCAGTGTCTTTCTTGTAGTGAGGGGCCCAAAGCTGCCTCACCAGTGTCGAGTAGGGGACCATCACTTCCCTGGTCCTGCTGGCTACACTGTTTCTGATAGAAGCCAGGAGGCTGTTGGTCTTCTTGGCCCCCTGGGCACCTGGCTGGCTTGTATTCAGCTGGCTGTGAACCAACATCCTCTGATCCTTTTCTGCTGCACTCCAGAGCTCTCCAGTCGCTCTGCCCCAAGCCTGGTCCAGTTCTCCCCTGAAAGCATGATTCAGCCAGCTATGCAGGTACACAGGCCTTCAAATATTATGCTACACTCTAAAAAAGGGACAACTATGAGAGAATTTCAAAGGAGCAAAATTACACCAAATACAAACAAATACCAAACAAAAATCAAGGAAAACAGGTTCATGTATAACATTAGGGGAAGAGGGAAGAAAGAATTAGCCATCTACAATCAGAAGTGAATTACAAATATACAGCAAAGGGCAATATAAGAATTTATCTAAGATAAAGCTGCCATGCCATTGCAGGAATCTGCTTCCAACAAACTGCCATGGACTTTGTCCATAGAGAACTCTCATTGGAAGAAACTTTTTGACAGGAGCATGTAAGCAGGGTGTTCTTAGATGGTCTTGCACCTTCTTGAGTTTCCCTGGCAGAATCCAGTTGAAAGTAGTTTGTACTACCCCATTTCTGATGCCCTACTGCATTATGCTTGCACTACATACAGCAGGCATACAGGAGTTTGCTTTGCCCAGGCTCTAAACACAATAAACAAAGACCCATAAATGCAGTGGACTGACTGAGTCCAAGCCCACTAGATGTGCAGAGGAGGCTCAGGATCATGCTAACACATCCACCAGCTTGGAAGAGGAACAGAGTGAGCTCATGTTGGTATTCAGCATACAGTGAAAACATACCCATTACTCCCCAGAGGCCAAAAGTCTGGGTTTCACCACGTTGTGACTGGCAAGTACAGCAGATTTTCATGTTCCAGATAAACTGGAATCTTTAAACTTGGCAAGTTTGTTTATCATAAGACACTGAATATAAAAATTAAACCCCCCCATTTTTTTTTTTTGTCTTGGATTCACAAGAGGTTGCAGGTCCGTTTTATTTTACAAGACCTCATAATAAATACTCTTAATACCTATCCAGGATAGCATTTCATTTTTGCAACAAGTCATTAAGATCTTCTCATGACAAGTTTCAAGTTTCCAATTCATAAAAATTAAGATAACCTGCATTATTGTAGTCCAGAAATTAGTCAGTTTTTATACAACAGAGGTTATCCCCACACGCATATATATATATTCACAGACATACACAAATATACATATGAAACCAAGTGATAACTGAAACATCAGATACCTCTAACTGCTGCAACTGGCCACTGACCATTAATCTGTATTCCAGGACCTTTTATAACTTTCCTATCTCATGAGAAGATCCAAACAGTGGCCATGTAGCAATAATGCTGCAGATATGTTTTCTGTTTCTCTCAAAAAAAGGGGAAAATGTATCAATATGTCACTCTCTGTGTGAGGCCCAAGTCAAGAAACATTCCAGTCTACAACTGAGTACTTTCTACTGTGAGATGCTTCAAGTTTGAAAGTCTGTCAAACTGCAGCCTTGTAGGAAAAAATTTCTCACTGGGATACAGTGCCTGACTTATTTCAAGCCTCTAACTTTTAATCAGGAGCCTTCCTGCTTTCAAGCTCTTTAAACCTATAGTTTAAATATCTACCATAAGTATTATTTATACATTAAATTCCTCTAATAAAATGGGCTCAATTTAGCCTGATACAGTCTGTGAGGTTATACCTGGCTACACAAAAGCCAAATTTAGACATTGTTTAGACTGGTAAATCACAAATGGACAGTTTAAGTCCTAGCATTTATAGAAAAGCAGAAAGCACTGGCATTCACTCCACCTTCCTATCAGGCAAACTGGGTTAAGAATGGCAGACTTTAAAGCTATAACTTCAGAATTCAGTACAGATGGAAACAGTGCTCATAAAACAAAAATTCCCGAGACTCCTTCTATCTCGTTACCTTTGGGTTTGTAGCAAGGAGTGGGTATGATGCATTCCTCTTTTATGTGTGGCTTTGTTTTAGGGCTACAGCCTCCCGTATGCATCCCTCTGTGATCAATGCAAAGAACCACACGGTATCTCAGCCCCTGTCCACAGGTCACTGTGCACTGAAAGAAAACAGAAGGAATGAAGGAATGAGCACAGTATGTCACATGTGGAAAATAAAATGGATATATTCAACAGAAGGATGTGAAAACTGTAGGACAAAATGTTATGCAGTAACACCCTGTCTTCATGCCAGATTACTGATAATATTGGGTAGCTTTAGGTAAGATATAAAATTGACACATATTTTTGCCTTTTTGCTCAGCGGATATGTCTGATTTGGGAATCTGTTGCTCTGTTTCTCTTGCAGTGTCACTGTCAGTATTGGCTGGTTGGCTGGTGGCCATCTGTCTCATCTTGGATATGCTCAAAAACACCCTGTCAGTTTCATCTAGAGCCACTCTGCTCTGCTTGGACAAAGCAGGGGTGACATTCAGCTATTTTGGAACAGAACACAAAACAAAATGGGAAATTATTTGGGCTTTCTTCCTCAAAACACTTTCTTAAGATTTTTTTTCCCCCACATTTATTTTGGCAAGGTACATCTCATTTTCCTCCTATACAGAAAGTTTCAGAAGCATCTGGATGGAGGGGAATCAAAACTACCAACACATAGGGAGGACCATGGATACTACCGGTATTACTTTGCTCTTAGCGAGTAGCTTTCATCTGGTAATCACTAAACACTTTGCAATCAGCAAGAACAGCTCAGCTATGGGTGACCTATCTTAGATTTACTTATTTATTAAAAAAATTTACTTGTTGAGAAACTGAATCTACCAGAAACTTGGTTCAGGAACATGTCTTTATGAATAAAATTGCAGGATTTTCATTCCAGATGTCTACTTTCTTAAAAAAGTAAAACAGAGTCAGAAATAGACAAGTTAGAGAAACAAAAAGCATCAAAAAGGAGATTCAGTTCTGGGTGTACACATTTCTGGCCATTTCTCAGCAACTCATGATACTGAATTTATGGCTGAAGAGATGTCATATAGTATTACATGAAGAACTATTCCTTTTGTTTTGTGCATTTCATTTGTGTTCACAGTTTATTTTTTCTAGAGGATCGCTAATTAACATGACAGATCTGATTTATTTTTCCATCATTCTCTTTAATCTTTTTAATCCTTTTCTTATTAATTCTGAATATTTACTTTGTAGCAATACAAACAGAATCATTTAGAACAGAGGTCATAATAATGAGGAAGGAAAACAGCTACGAAGATTATTCCTATATTGGCAGGCTCACAAAACTATTGGCATTACTCTTTGAATCCAAGATGTACTCTTAATGCATCAAATACAAGACCAACAAAGCTAAACTAGTTACCGGAGACCATTCCTGAGCAAGCCACTTTGGGCAGTCAAATATATTGCAAGGCTGGACAACAGGCATCTTTGGAGTGTACATGCACTTCCACTCCTCCACAGGGCTGATATGCCCTTGAATGTCTTCCTCCACACAGGAGACACTGCGGCTTTGAATTCCCCCTCCACAGGAGGACGAGCAGGCAGTCCAGGGTGTACTTTCCCACCTGAGAACAGAGCAAAACAAAGTAGAGGCTTCAGAGAAAAAGGAACTCCTCCTTCCATCCTTCCCCAGTTGTATAGCCTCTTATCTACGGGGATTTTGTTACAATTAATCTGAGCAGAAGTTATTAATGTGTTTTTATAAATAGCTGTAAGAACAAAGATTTTGGCCCTTGTCTTAAGTTACAGATTAGTAACACGAAATCTCCTCTTGTCTACAAATCCAGTGACTACTGCCACAGAAATAAATTACTTCGTTTAACTTGATTCCATCTAATTAACTGATGGGATTATCACGTCTTCACACAGTTTACCACATTCTGAGACATCTTTGTCCCAAACTGCTCAAAGAACTCTGAAGCCAATGTCCTTTTTGCTAAAATGAAGCAGAAAACAGTAGTTCTTCCTTTGGATGACACAACTGAATAACAAAAAAGGAAAAAAGGAGGAAATTCTCAAAAGAGAGAAAGTGAGGCTATGACTGATACAATAAATGGTCTCTGATGTAGAAACCATGCAGGCGTTTGATTAGAGGGAGAGGAATTCAGAAAGAATCTATTAGAAACTGTAATGAAAAAACAACTGAATGATGTATTTGTTCTGACAAGTCATGAATATTTCTGTGAATGTTCTGTATTGCATGAGAATTACATATACAATTGTGTATACATCCTTTTATGCATATACACATGCATGCGCAAAAATACAGAATGCCATTCTCCTCTTTTTGGGGGTTGCTGTCATAGAAAGGTATGGGATCACTGTCATGAGCCAATGTGGATAATGTTGTATGGATTTACATATATCTAAAAGTATAAACGTATGTATCAGCTGCTTGAAAATATTTGAAAAATCTTTAAGGGAAAAAAGACAACTTTTTGACAACCTTTTTTTATCTAAAATTGTGATTTTCTCAACAAAATTTATATTTTTTAATTAAAAAAAAAATCTATTTCATGTAAATCCTCTTACCTCTTTCCTCATTCAGGCAAGAGGGAAAAAAAAGCCAAAGGTGAAGATTTTCTTTTCCAGTCACAGCAAAACAATTATTTAAGAAAACAATTCCAACAGAATTTCAAAAACTATTAAGTAATATGAATAATGCTTATCTTTCACTTTTTCTTCCTATACATGTATCTTATTTTGATCCATTCCAGTACATTTTAGGTATTACCTATTCTTGGCTAATAGTCGAGAGTATTGTTAAACTCTGTGTGTGAAAAGACTGATGTTAATATGTGTTTATAAAGATTTATTCTGATTAATTCTATCACAAAGATGAATTGAAAATATTTTCACACCATGTCATATTCAGCATTGTGTGCACTGTATAAGCTGCAGATATCACAAAAGGGTCCTTCTAACAATATCTATGTTCACATACGTTACCTGTGACACCTGTGAATAAGTTTCTAAGCACAAAGCTGAGGTTTCTAATTATGAGACTTCATATTGGAACCTATTAACAGCCCAAATTGTTGATACCAGCCTAAGCTAGCTTTTCCTATGCATAAAAGTACAGTATCTGCCATTCTCCATTTGTCTTTGGGACAAATTCCTAGACACCTAGTGCTACCTCAGCAGTATAAAGCAGCTTAAATCTAGGCAAGGACTTTGGTGCTCAGCTTTTATGTTGGTGTAAGATAAGAAAGTAAGAAGTTTCTCTGCCACACTGCTGCTTAAAGCAGAAGTCATAGCTCCTTGTGATCTAAGAAGCACGCATGATGTGCTCTCTGAGAATATGTGACAGGAACTGCTAGAATTAGGATCTAGGAGAGAGCATTGAAGCAAACACTGTATCCACTCATCCCTACTTCTACCTCTTCAGGATAAGTTTCAAGGTGGAGGGATTATACTACGGAAATCTTGCAAGGATCTCCACTTTTCCTGGAGAATTTCTCGCTATTCTGTGTCCTTGTTACGAACCAGTCTCCCCAAACAGGAAGTACAGCCAGAGTCTGTTTGGCTTGCTTTTGTTTTGCTTATTTTTTGCATAAATTTTGCAAATTCAGAGGAAACACATTTTACCTCCAGACTTGGTCTTGTACTGTGCCGGCCTCATGATCTACTCAGTTTCTGCTGTCTCCACCACTGATTTTTGGAGGAGATTAAATATATATATATATGCCTCTCTCTGAATAGGGGAAGCAGTAGCTGGGAAATCATAGAGAGAAAGGGTGGGGGGACATGACACGGATGCCAGCCAGCAGCTGCTGCCTGAGTTTCTGATAGGAGCCTTTAAGAGAGAACGATGTCACTAGGAGAGTGGAGGTAAAGGAACAGTTACAGAATGAGACCATCAACCCAGAATAGCTGGAGAACGACTTTCAGGCCTTTGATCATTTCCAATGAATGATATATATATTCTTTTGCTTTCAAAAAGTATTTGAAAGCCAAATACGCCAGGGCATTTTGATTCTTTATTTTGGATTTTCTTCAGCTGCAAAAAAACCTCTGTCCTCTGGCCAGCTCAGGATGTTTTTAGCTTAAATACGTCCTTCAATGGCTGAGTGCTGCTGATTCATGCTCTGATCTACAGTTGTTCTCTTGGGGAAACTCTTCTCCTGGTTGACCTGGATGAAGGTACCCTCAGGAAGTTTGCAGGTGATACAAAACTAGGAGGCATGGCTGATACACCAGAAGGCTGTGATGCTGTTAGGGAGATGGGCAGAGAGGAAGCTCAAGAGGTTCAATGAGGGCAAGTACAGGCTGGGCGAGACCTGCTGGAGAGCAGCCCTGCAGAGAAGGACCTGGAGTGTCCTGGTGTACAACAAAGTGACCATGAGGCACCAACAGGTCTGTGTGTCCAAAAAGGCTGAAGCTGTTCTGGGGTGCATTAGGCAGAGCGTTGCCACCAGGTGGATGGAGGTGATCCTGCCCCTCTGCTCAGGCCTGGTGAGGCCACATCTGCAGTGCAGGCTGCAGTGCTGGATTCCCCAGCACAAGAGGGATGTGGAGCTACTGGAGAATATAGGGCTATGAAAATGATCAGGGGACTGGACCATCTGCACTATGAAGAAGGAGTAAGAGAGCTGGGACACTGCAACCGGGAGAAGATTAACCAAGGGTATTTTATTAATGTGAATAAATATCTGAAAGGAGACTCTAAAGAGGATGGGGATAGACTCTTTTCAGCACTGCTCAGAAATAGGAGGAGAGGAAACAGGCACAAACTGAAGCCCAGGAAGGCTTGTCTACATTTGAGGAAAACATTCTTGACTGTAGAGGTGACAGAGCCCTGGAATACACTGTGGAGCACTACAGAGGCTGTGGAGTCTCCTTATGTGGGGATCTTCAAAAGCCACCTGGATGCCACCTTCTGCCACATGCTCTGGGTGTCCCTGCTGGAGTAGGGGGTTGGACTAGATGATCTCTAGAGGTCCCTGCCAACCTCAACCCTCCTGTGATTCTGTCATTCTCTCTCTCTCTCTTTTGTAAATATACGTGACCTTTGCATACAATTAAAGTAACATCCCGTTTACTCAATGATACAGTCTTAAATTCCGTATTATATCCTAGCTTCTATATTCCTTATAAGCTGAGCTTTAGTTTTTGAAGTTAGAAGATATGTTTCTTTCTAATACCTGAGAAAAAAAAGATTTTCCAGAAAAAAAAAAGGAATGAGAGGCAGTGATATATTTTAAGAGCATATTTCATGAGTATTTAATGAGATAACAACTCTATGTTCCTAAGAATTTATATAGGAAGAGAAAAAACTAATGCACATAAAATATAAACTGAACATTACTGGAGGGTAACCATGTCTACTTGACATTTATATCCCAATGACATTAAACACTGAAGTCTCCACTATGAAGAAGAGCCAAGTAGGTGCCACACATCTTTTTCTTGTCTTCTCAGTCACAGTTTGGCATAAGTTTGTGATTTGGCTGCAGAGCCTGTATCAAATTTGAATGCGCTGTGTTTGTGTACTCAGACACAGAGAGCTTACTGCACTGGGCCTCACTGTCATTTAGCAGAGATCATTTCCTCAGCAGTGTGAGACATTAGCTATAAGTTGCTTTCAGTAATATGAGACTCAGTGGTACAACAGATTGATGAAGAAGGAAACAAAGCACCATACATGCTCAGCTAGTGTTTCAAAACCAAACGATTTTTATTTTTTGTCTACTTTTGATCGTCCATCCTATTCACAGGTGTTTGAGAAACTACTCTTATAATGATTTCGAGAATCTCAAGTGGATCCTCTCACATTAGAGACATTAATGGTGAGATAATAAGTAATATACATCAGGTCCTGATCCTAATCCTCCTGCTCCTGATCTCTGAATTCTTAAAGTAGCCAAAGGAGGAGAGCACCTAGGGAAGGTGTTAACACATTTTTTCAGGATAAGGCCTCAATATTAATACTTTCTAAAACTAAAAACTGATTTATTAACATGCAAGAGACATTAAAGCACAAATTGGAAGGGCAGGGTCCAGAATACTACACCCAAAGACACAGTGTTCAATGAGAAACACCATCAGCCAGACAGAAAGACTCAATACAAACCTCAGGCTATGGTCCAACTCAGAGATGAGGGAAGGGTGGAGAAGAAAAAGCAAGAGAAGGGGGGGAAAAAAGGTAGAGAAAGAGAAAGGGAGTACGCGCACAATGAAGCTGCATTACTGCCTCAGCCAAGGTATAATTTCAGCTCTGTATTGGCAGAATTTATAACACCAGGTTAGTATTTGAGGGTCTCAGGGTTAATCTGCAAGATTGCAGTTCAGTGCAAGAGGAAAGAAGCATGTGTTAACCTCATTTTAGAGCAAAGCCACAATGTGGAGATAAGGGAAAAAGCAATAATTGTGTTTGTTAATCCTAGCATCTGGTTGATTGTTTTACGTACCGAGGAAGGGGATGGTAGAGGTCATAGGGCATGATCTGCTTGTATCCATCACTGTTAGGAACAATAATGCCAACCCTCTGAGTAGAAGGTACACATAATAAAATGAACACTAGATGATTACATTATACAATTTTTTTTACACAGTATCACAATCTAAATCCCAAATCAAGAATATTTTACCTAAATTGCTAACACATTTAAAGCAAAACATATGCTCCCATCCTGCTGTTTGCAAGTAATTCCAAGAATAAACTACTAGTTAATATTTTATTGTTATGAAGATACTATTGTCTGATGAAGAGTTGTTACACACTGATCCAACTGAATTACCCAAATAATATTTTTATACATTTTTATGTTTATATTTAATATTACACAAATTGACAAAATAATTATCTTCCTTAAAAGTTTTCCTATACACAGTATTTTCTCTTTAAGATTCCCTGAAGGCAATAAGAGAACTTCTGTCAGCTACAGAGAACTCTACATAAAACTCTTTTAAAACTAAAATATGGTTGTTTCTGCCCTTCAGATATACCGTCTGCTTTTACAGGAGCTGGGATTAGAAACTGAAAGCATCTCGGTACAAGACTTGAAAGATGCAATTCATGTCTCACCATCTTAAAGCCGTCAAATTTTATTGCTCTTTAGATCTTGCCTCTTTGTTGTAGAGTTGTTCTGGAAAAGGAACTGGATTGAAGATTTCTTTTTGGCTTTGTGGTGACTGACTAGTTTGGTTTGATATGATATTATTATTATAATATCTATAGAATATAACATCTAAAGATTACAACAGGCAGTAGTGAAAAGCATAACCGGTACCTTTTTCTAACAAGAATTCTGCCAGTTACGTATGAGACAGCTTTATCTTAACATATTGACAACTACGTGGTCTCAGGCAAATGCAAGCCAGGGATTTCATACGCTGTGTGAGGGGTAAATTTGATGGATTCTGACCCAGAGTAACTCTCTACCCACCTCCTCTCCCAGCTCTCCGACAGGTTAATTAGCATCAAATGGATGATCCCAGAGCACCTTACATAATATAGCAGCTTTGTCAGCACCACTGCGTGATATAGGACTTCAAGGGGGCATTTGGGGACAGGGCCATGAAAGGGTTAATGTCAGTTGCACTAAAATGAAAAGCTCTCTCTCAGCTCAAGTAATAAACAATGGAAACTGACTGAAAAGGATGGAGTTGGCTGTTGAAAGCCTTGTGCAGAGGAGAGGTGCAAGGTGTCCTGCTGAGGGTTTCTGTAAGGAGGAGAAAGCCAGGAAGGGGAAAGGGAGAAATTATTCCCCGTCCTCAACGCAGGTCACTGAAGAGTGCTCTGAACATTCAAAGGAGTCTTGTCATGCCTAGCCTAAAGAGCTCCATTCTCCTTTCAGTTGGTAGGATTTTTATGTGCATAATTCTTCCATGATAGGAGAATAGATCCCATTGTGCTTCCCAGCGAAGAGTCAGTGCTAGGTCAGCGTGCAGGAATTTTCCAGCTAATGCATTAGAAGATGCTGAGTGCACGAGAGTGTGCGTGACGGGGACGGGGCTGCTCCACGTCAGGTTAGCAGCCTCTGCAGCCGCAGGAGCCCTGGGCATGGCTGTGTGTGTCTGCAAGGACACAGAGCTGCCTGTCTCCACAAAATCTGAAAATCCCCAGAAGGCAGTTCTGGTATTGGCAAACTTCAGAAATGAAGACAAAGAGGTCGCTTAGAGTATGATCAGTGAGCAAGACTAACAAATGGCTACAGAAGTTTGAAAAAATCTGCAGTAATATTTTAGGAAGTCAGAAGGGGACTTTTTGTGAGGCTTTTTTTTTTGCTTTTGGGAATATATGCACCTTTCCTGATGACTGATGGTGAAGTTCTACTCTGAAACTGTTTGCACTTCCCATCTCATCAGCTTGCTGAGGGATTGGTGGGGTAAAAAAAAAATTAATACACCTAGGTCAGAAGTAAAATAATTACAGTATTTAAGAAATACTAAGAAAGGAAAAGATTTCAAAACCTGTTTTTCACTCAAAGTGAGAAAAAGTTATTTTCTAATAAATATAGTCTGTATCCATAATCAAGATCTTCTGCTGCTACATGCATTAGAATTCAGAAAATTCAAGGCCATTCCAATAGAAATAACTGACTCATATCCAAACATTGTTAGGAAATTAAATAACATCTGCAAAGCACTAAAAAGGGACCAGATTAATATTGTCATTGGAAAGGTTTGACTCTCAAAGAATTTTGCATCCACAAACTGCAAACAATATAAAGTTCCATGGAATACTGATATCATCCTTCTACATTTGTGAAAGTCTGCCAAACACTGATTCTGCCATGGAAAGCTAATGGTATCCAGAAGGGTAAGCTCTACTCCTATAGGTCCTATGGGTCCTATAGAGAAAAAAGACCCCCAACCCGAGATTCTCAGCATGATGTTTTAAAATGCAAGTATTTACTTTAATCAACATATGACTTTGAAAAGTTTTTTTTTTTAATTTTGCATTGATGAGTACCATTAAAATTCTGGCTTTCAAAAATCAACTTCGATATGTAGCAGATGGTCATTATACTATTAACAGCAGCTACTATTTGCTCTGCTATTTTCCACACATACACACAAAAATAAACCTAAGTGAACCATGTGAAAAACAACTTTGAGTTTGAATGCAAGGTTCATCAAGAATCTTACTTTCTAAACAATCTAAATTCCATGCTCCTGTCAATCCATCATAATCTTACAAAAAGATGGAAGAGATCTACACTTCCTGTGTAGATCACTTCCTGTATATTGCTCAGACAATGCAAACAGGACGATGTAGGATGATGAGCACATCATGGATGTAGAATGGAAAGGGCAAAGAGCTATTCCTCCAGTACTCTGAAATTCCTAGCTGTTGTGGGAGACACAAACAAGATTTATTCACCCAGTAGCCAGTACAAACCTGCTTTTGCAGGAGCAAGTGGCACAAAGCAGGTTTTGGAGAGGTTTTTTTGTCTCTCATTTCTAACATCTCATCAGATCAATAAGGTGTTTATACACCTCGCAGACGAGTTTGCTCTCCCTGAATGCTGGCAGCTTCAGAGCAATGGCTCTTCCAAGGCGGAATGGAAAGCGTGGATGCCAGAGGTAGGTGCGTTATCTCTTCACATGCCTTGCTTCCCCTGGGACTGGTGCCCGCAGGCAATGTTTCTTGTAAAATTTGCTGTTGCCTTTCCTTTTAGTTTACTTCCCTCCATAAACTACCCTCTTAGGGCAACAGATCATCATCTCAGGCAGCTTTCTCCCTTAGCTCCCTGGTGTACCAGCTTTTCTCAGCTCTTAGTATTTGTGGCTTGACTTCAGAGGGACCCAAGAACAAGCAGCCTCAAGGCAGCACCTCCACACCAGAGCTGTTGCTCTCTGCAGTCCTGGTGCTCCCATGGGCTACCCTCTGGCTCACAACATCCACGTTAGTGGGCGCTTTGTTTCTTTTGGGGGATTCTGCCTGCCGTGCTGTGGGCTGCACGCCTGCGTGTGCTCCAGGGGCCTGGGGCTGTTGCATTGCTTTTCTGATGGCCGCTTGCACAGCAAAAACTGGGTGACTTGAGAAAAAACAGTCTCCTGGGCAGGGACTGTGTCTTCTAAGTAACAATGAGAAATACATCTAAGATACTAATTGGAATTGATAAATATATTAATAATAAAAAGTTGAAGCAGCTTAAGAAGTTGGCTGTGACCAGTTAATTCATTAACAGAAAGAAAATGCTTGGTAGACTGCATGTTAGACGTATTCCTATGATCCAGAGCTCTCCAGAGAGGCACAGTTATCACTGAAGGGAGGACAGGCTTATGAAACAGTCCCAATTTATCATTGCAAATCTTGTCACAAAGGCAGTGTGTGATACTGCGCCCTTATTTCACGGTGCTTTATGAAGACACCGCTGTGACAGTCACCTTTTATTGCAAGAATATATTCTACCCTGAAAAACAGACACCAACACCCTTAACAAGGCAGCCTCTGTTAACATTATTCATGTGTTACTCTAAAATATCACAGTTTCTATGGAGGTCTAGGCTAGATTACACCTATAGTAACAATACACTTGCAAGCAACCTTGTTGACAATTGCATATAGTGGCATCCTCATTCCAAATCATGCTAGCAGCACAAATTCCATTTGTGGTTTCTGGATCACCATACTGAATCCTGAAATAGATATAGTCGTAAGGCACATGCCCTGCACTCTGTCAGCATGGAACCTGACCTGAAGAGCTTTGTATACTCTGTCTTTGGTGCTTTTATATACCCAAGAGCTTTACAAATCAGAAAAAAGTCAATGTGTCTTATTTAAAAAGTTTCAGAATGGACAGTCACTGAGTACTTTAAAAATCTACTTAAAATGCAGAAGACTGAGAAGGTTATATTTCTGTGTCAGCCTCCAGAAAGACTCAAAAATTTAAACAGCTTCAGCAATACATCATCTTTTATATAAATGACACTGACTTTTTTGTGGTGCATTGACTTCAAATTGTAAGAAATGTATGGTCTGCTTATCATTACTGTAAACTCTTAAAGATTAATCTCAGGAGTGAGAAAAGCAATTTTTTTTTAAGAAAGCATATCTGATAGTGGACGAGCAAGCTAAATGGACTCTTCCTCTAAAAGATTTGAAATATAAATAAATAAAGTGGAATGCACGGAAGTTTCCCATTTTCATTCAGGTTAACATTTTATGTTTTTTGGATAGGTAGTGATAGATACAGAAACTGAAATCTGTTTTTATTTTCTAGTACTAAATGATTAGCTGAATATACACCGCAAATCTGAACACTGAAGTATCTCTGTGACTCACCATCTTACTACTTGCTAGAATTTTAGTTTCTTCTAGGATTTAATTAAAATAGACTGCCATCACCTTTCCCATAATTTTGTCTTGCACAGACAGATATCTCTATTTGATGCTTAGTGAAATACAAAACCTACTTCCCTGCTTTCAGACTGTTATCTGAAGCACCTCAATAGCCTTTTTTTAATCTTTATGTCTTTCTTTAATATAAATAAAGTTTGAATTTATTCAGCTACTGTTTCTTGGACCATCCTTCCTGCCTCTTCTGACAAAGAGTCATTTGTTAAGTTAATTTGAATGCCTTTTGCCTTACACAAAAGATTTAGTTCTTGCCTGTTTGTTTTGAGAAGAAAATTGCCTCTTAAAGCGTGAGCAGTAGTCGCAAATGACCTTTATCTACTACTCTTGAACTCTGATGACCTGCGTTACAACAACCAGAATAATGTCACTGCTCTCAGTCACTTCTCTGCCTGCTTTTCCAAAATCTGTAGACACAGACCCTGTCATTCCTATGCAAATATGATTACTTCCAATTCATGTTTCCTGAAAAATGCCCAGATGATTCCTTTCCTGCTGCTTTGAAACCTTTTTGACCTTGTAAGCCTTTCTTACCCCTTTGTGACGCGCAATGATTAATTTTAGCTGATTCCTCCTACAGCCTCCGTAGTTTTTCAGACACTTCATAACTGTTCAAATACTTCTCTCCATTAATTTACAAGCAGAACAACTTACCTAAGTTGACTCAGTTGCAGGTGGTACACTCTGCACTAATATCAGTCTAACTTTTCTATCACGCACACCTTTAGCCAAGACTGTGTAAATGCCTTTTTTTTCACTTCTGCTTTAACAGAGGGGAAAAAAAAAGAGGTAAGTAAGTCCACTGTCTCTGTTCCACACTGAATTGCTGTTTGTTGCTCATGGCTCCTTCTGTCTCTAGAATCACTCACGCTGATGAGGCTGACTGCGGAAACTGAGACCAGCTCCCGGCTACCAGAGGCAACCGCAGCTCAGAGAACACCACAAGGCAGAGAACTTTCCTCAACACCCTGTAACAAATTAAGAAGCAAGTAAAAATGACCCAAGCCACAAAAATGGCCATTTGCCTGAGGCAGAGATGAGGAAAGGGCAGTAGCATGACCAGTGTCTCACATCCATTCAAAAAGCTGTTGTCAAAAGCCCACTATCTGCAGGAAATATGGGATGTTTTATATGAAGGAGTATCACAGCCAAGGTGTAGGTCTATCATATGCAGCACTGGAGGGAAATAACAATAACTGAGTCACTGTATTTCAAAACCATCGCATCTCTGCAGATTTACGGTTACTACTGTGTAAATAATAATCTTCTAAGAAATTTACTAGCACTCTAATTCTATTAATCTTTCAAGAAAGAATGTGGTGAAAACAGAAACGTGGCTTTACTGTGATTCTTGTCTACCAATTTCTAACAACTTTAATATCTTCAGAGAAGATAATAACAAGCTAAAAAATATGCATTGGGCAATTTCACATATCAGCTGTCAGCCTGAAACCAAGTGAGAAGTCCTTTCTTATTAAAAAGATTTTCTCTGTTACCTTTTAAACATGTAGACTTACTATTTTCCTTTCTCTTTAATATCTGAAATGTACAAAACGTTCATCATACAGATATCTTGCACTGTGACCCAGAAAATGGTATAGACATCCATATCACCAAGTGTACTGAGCTCTAAGATCACACAGAACTTGATCTATAAAGAGAATTCTCAGTCCTCGGGGTTAATCAGAATAGCCAGGCCAGCTTAGCTGTCTTTTCTGCATTTTGAGTTGTGCTGCACTGTAATGCATTCCTGATGTTAGATTAGCTGAAAAGAAATGACCACGAAAGGACCACTTTTTATCTGATGTTAAATTTTGTTTTGCTCAACCAGTATAGATAGTAAATCAGAACTCCAAGAGAACATTTTTGATGAGGAGGAAGAAAAGATTGCAATTTTGCTGGAGGACTCTATAAAACACATCTATATGAAAATTCTTTCAGATATCTGGGTATGGAAAACCTTGCCTGAATTAGGTATTTTTCAAAAAAACTTTCCATAGGAACTAACATAATTTCTGGCACCTGACATATAGAAAACCTCTAGACAAATCCTAGGATATTTTTGACAGTGCAGATTAAACTGGCAAAATGCTATAGATTTGCTGGTATGAAGTTTTTGAGGCAGTTTATACATAGTTTTGTATAAACTTTGCTGTAGTTACCTTTAGAAGTCTCTACACAGAATTGAAATTGCCTTTTTTGACTCACAGAATACCATAGTAACACACTACAGGGAAAGGCATGGCACAGAAGAACAAATGATGTTCATAAGAGGTACACAAGTGTATAGCTGGGAATGCCAGATGATGACTAGATGCAGCACTGATGTTTTTCTAGAGACTATCTGGGGACAAGAGGTGAAGACAAAGCCTTTTATATGTTTTCAAAAATTGATTTTGGGAGGAATGACTTTTCATTATGAGAATACGGAAGTAGGAACATTATGTTCAGTTTATATCACCTCAGAAATGTCCTGTGTGCTTAGCACACCCAGTTAAGTCAAGTCTAAACAGACTTCTATTCTTACAGCATAAAAAATACCATTCACCTTTCATTAGAAGGTGTTAGGCAGCACAGTACTGATGACAGCTAAAAACTCTTCTGCTAAACTTCTACCTTGTGAAATTTCGTATAGTTAAATGATTAATAATTGACATCTGCATGCTGCATTTTCCCAGGTAGATCCGGACCAGACAGTGGGCTTGTAGCCTCACACATCACTTCTCCTCTGGATGTGTGAGAAATGGCATACGTGAAAAGTTGAATCATTTTCTACATTCTTTCCAATGTCTTTTTGCTACTCAGCATGTCAACAATACTGCTAATTATTGCCAAAATGGGGGAAATGAGATAAAGAGTTTCTATGCATTAAACTTAAAGAGGCAATTAATTGCAGGCCCCACTAATACTCTAATATTCATTTACCTTTTATCACAGCCCACCCTTTGCTAGAAGATTTAATATAAATACTCCCAGAGTAAATCCTCTTGATTTCTTTATTCAGTGCTACTCAGTCTTATAGTAAGGATAGTCATCAACTATTAATTGTTTATGCTTTATTGAAAAAAATGATCATCTTGTTATGGTGGAGGAGTAGAGCAAACATGTTGGAGAGCTGAGACAACATCCTCAGACCCCTAACCACCACTGTTATGCTTCACCTACCCTTTTCCTGTCCACAGAAAGTATAAAGATTCCAGCAATTACCACAAATTTGCTTTGGTTTCTTGTCTGTGTTGTTGATTTTTGAATTCTTTAACAAAGACACTTTTGAAAATAATCATTCATGATTTGGCATTTTGTGAGGATATTTCCAAAAAGGCAATTCCCAACTGTTAGTGCCTGTACCCTGGGATAGCAGAGGCGTATTTCTAAATGACTCTCCTTCCCCTCAAGGTCTTTACAGCAACAACTTTGCCTTGTTATGTCCTATATAAAACAAAAATTACTTCCTGACATTTGTCCAGCTGTTATTTTTTCTCCGTTCCCTCCCATGTGTCATGCAATCATCTGTTTTAGGATTGACACTGTTTAAAATTACTGGGGAAAGTATGGAAAATATCCATAATATAAATTCCAGAGGTAAATTACATATTTGATCTAGAATGGTATTTTAAAAAAACAACAGTATAAAATTAAAAAAAAAAAGGCAATAGCTACATAGGATTAATTGAAGGGAATCGAAAATACAGGAACCATTTTACCTTGTCCTTTTTAATGGTCTCTATCTCTGAGAGATTTATATTTATGTCTCTCATTTGATTAGATCTGACCCCTATTTCACTGACTTTTGTTTTGAAATATACAAAAAAAAAAAAAAAAATCAAAGAAATAGATTTTGTCTCTTGAGAAAATCACTGAGGAAAAATATTTTATTACAATAAAGATTCAAACTCAATTATTAATACATTTAAGAAACCAAAGTAATTAAACATGCTCTGTTTAAGCTATTCACCAGATGTATTTACTGGAGTGAAGGAATACAAACTGCCATGCACTTCAGCTAAACGTGTCATCAGTGATGTAGTAACTTGTAGTGTTAATTTCAGATATGAATAGTCAAGAGATATTCATGAGAACTTTTCAGAAGATGAAGAGGTAAAAATGATCTTGAGCTGGGACTGTTTTATTCTGCTCTGCTAATGCTTACGTAGCCCAAAGCAAGTGCTCCTGGTTTGGAAACCCTTGGCAAACAACACATAGTCCCACAGCTCCTAGAAACATCCTTCTTCTCCAGACTAGGGCAACCTTGTTGCTCCCCGGTGCCCCCTGCCCAGACACAATAACTTCTGAATCTTCTAAAATCAGACTTTTCCCCCTTGTTTTTTGTTTTTGTTTGCTTGTTCATTTTTTTCTTTTTTTTCCTTGGCTGTCCAAAGAAGCCTTTTCAGTAAAGCCACATAAGAGGACCGACCGAAAGGTTCAGAATACACAAGTAAATGCTTCTAATTTATGAGTGGTTGTAGCCCGATTTCTGCTGAACTTCAGGGAATTGGTGCAACACATTTTTGGCCTTTTCTGTGGTTACATTTGTTCCTTCTCTGATAGGCTGGAGGTCTAGTTCTGTGATCTTGCTACTTTTATCTTGCTACTGTTATGAAAAGGCTTGCTTAGCAGGGCAGTAGAGAGTGCTTTTCTGTGCAGGGTTAAAGGGTATTGGTAATTAGAAAAAATGCCTTTATCACATTCTTACAAGCTGCCATAACTGCAAGTAATCTTTTCACCAAGGGGAACGTGTAAAAAAAGTATAAAAATAATGCCTCTAATTGTGATGACAACAAATTTCTAGCAACACCTTTTTCCCCAGGAAAGTTTTTCACGTCTCACTAACACTGAAGAGGCATGTGTTGATCGTGGGGTGTTATCACGGGTGATCTGTTTTCTCACACTTTGTATTGCTTAATGAGGCAAAACAGAATCTGGAGGGAAGAAACAACCATTTCAAATTCTATATTTGTAATGTGCATGTGTGAAACCGAAACTATTTTCTAAACAGTACATCTTCATTATGAGAAAATGTCTGAATTACACTACAGGCTGAATTACAGTAAAACAAACAATGAGAAATATATTTACCTACTCTATTTTACTCATTTAGAGCCTGGTCTCTTTGAAACTTAGAACTGACTGACCTTGCCGGACAAGGATCCAGGTTACACTCCTGAAGTTTTGGCTTTGGCTTGATATTTTCAGGATAATAGTGACAGTATTGATCAGCTACTACCCGGTTGCTTCTCAGATCAAAACATTCAGCAGATGTCAGCTGATAACCTGCAATAACCAGCGAGATAAAGAATACATGACTTCTTGTTGTTCTTCCTCTTCCTCTTCAAAATACATCAAAGTCCTGGTTTTAAAGAAAGCTTACTGAAAAGATCAGGTTTTTTTGGACATACTAAAGCAACAATTTACTAGAGAAATTGATGTCCTATAGACTTGAAAGCAGTTCCACCATCACCTCTACAAAACGTGTCTGAATGCAGACTTGGAAGAACCTGTGCATATACCAATTAGCAACAAAAGTATCTGTCCATAGATCTTCTTTGAAAACTGCAGTGACACAAAAGAATATAATTCAGAATTCACATAGCTGTTGCTGTTACTCAGTATCTATTTTTCATTTATAACAGATAATGCTCATAAACATAGTAAAAGCTAGCCCTGACCTGGCAGGACTGCAGTCGAATTAATTACATGACTCAGGGAAAAAAAAAAAAAAAAAAAAACATTAATTACATGTTATGACCAACTTTCCAAAAAAAAAAAAAAAAAATAAAAAATAAATAAAATCAGAGAATTCAGAGCCCCAAACAGAGGACTCTTAGCTATCAGAAGCTTCAGTGTGCGTGGTAGGGGATAAATTTTTCACTCTTTAAGCCTTCTACCATGCAAACGTTTGCCCTGTTCCGCTGAAGCAGAAAGAAAGAATCTTTTTGTTCTCTGTCTTTCCTCCCTTGGCTCATCACAAAAGCAATACCTGTGTCAACACTTTCTCTTTCACAATGCTGTTGCTTCTCCAAAGGAAGCTGTCACATTTTTTTCCATAGGTTTACTGGCAAAGATTTATTCCCTTTTGTATTCTTTTAAATTGGTATTACCCAAATGAGAGGAAGAAAAAATAGGTAGAAAGTCAAAGCACTAAATTTGCTTGATTTCCCAGGAAAATCATCACACATTAAACTAAGTCATAGAAACATTTTGGACTATTACCACTTGCTGGCAAAAGCAGCTTGTCTTTCACCTTTTTCTACACGTTATTGCTATTAAGGTAACGTAAACTAGTAAAAGACTGAAGAGAAATACAGGCAGTCACTGATGTTGATGATTTCTGCATTTCATGAGCAGCAGCAGAACAACACCCACACTGTTCCAACCTGTCAGAAGTTGGGTAAAATTTAGTGCAAAACCTTGCATGCATCCTACTGGATGGTATCTTCAGATACCTCCAAAATGCTAAACAGGAGCTAACAGATATGTAAGAAACTTGATTTTTCCTCTCTTAGATCACATGCAGTAAGAAGCAAAAGATAATCAACACAATTACATACAAACTCAGAAGCCTGAAAGAGAAAAAGAAACCGAAGGCCCAGGTTTCTCAGTTCACACTTAGTTTCATTTCAGAAGATTACTGATGGGAACACGTGGAAATGGAGAAAGGAGGTATTTTTTGATGCTAACAAGCAAAGGCCCAAATCCCGTGAGGCCCAGGGCTGACAATCTTTGTGTTTGCTAGCTCTAGCACTAAGTACAAACACTTGTGTCTTGGACACTAAGTACAGAGCTTCTTATGCTACTAAACAATGCTGCTGTTACTACATCCTTCCTCTCACTTAGGCACAGCTCTGCTCATGTTCAAATCTGGGCCATTTTAAAGGTCCAGTCTCGCAGTTGGGACAGATCCTGTATATAAATGACTGTTTACGGAATACAGTGATAATTCATTACCTCCTCCACAGGATGCTGAACAAGGAAAAAAATCTGTTTCTCTCCACCGGTGAATGATTGGCTGGTAGAAGATAAACTGAACGGAACTGTCGGCTTCACCAGCATAGCGGATCTGAAAGAGATGTAATGCCAGAAGGTGAACCTGACATAAAAACCAGGTAGAAACATCCTGCCTAAGCATCTTGCAGATAGCAGACACTATATGAAATACCAGAAGTACTTTGTAGTAGGAAAGTGAAATGCACAAAACAGAGCACAGGCTCGTGGCTGTAACACCAAAACCCTCACCAGAAACTATAGTGGAATAAATTGTTGGTTAATGTTGTTTTACATATGATGGTCTGAAATAATGAAGCGATGAGCACTGAATAATTTTTTTGAGACAAAGGATATGATCTGTTTTTAATTCCATCAGATTACCTATCTATGGTCTGTCCCTGCAATATTCAAATAGGTGTTAGAACTTCAGCATTCCCAGGCACCTTCTAAGACCATGTATAATATATTAGACAGGTAAGATAAAAATAGGAGGTTGTGCTGTAAAAAATACAAAGTATAAAAGTTCTAATTCTGGATTTTTTAATTTCTGAGATGAGGCCTCTCTGTCCTTCTCTTAGAGCTATTTCATTTTGGCTCTCTAAATCCTCCTTTCTGTCATAGGTTGAAGTTAATGAATACGCAGAAGGCTCTTTAGGTACTTTGCATGCTGAAAAGATTTCCTAGTTTAAGGCAGACTTTGTAGTGCAAACAGTGCAACAAGGAAAGAGACTTTCTCTTCTAAAGTGGGTCTATTTGTATCCAGACCAGGAAAACAAAACTTTTCTTGTTTAGTACAGTCAGGGAGAGTTCCTTACAGCACAGTCAGAGAGACTTCAGAATCTCAACATGAGGGTCCTTGCCCTTACCTCTAACTCTTTCCATGGGCACCTGCCAAGGGTAAGATCAAAAATGCTGCTATACGCCTATAGGTGGTGGTTCTCCCTAAGATGTGATGCATCAGTATTGCTTGAGCATCTCTGGTTCTGGGACACGAGACACACAGCACAATGGAAAACTGAGAATTCACAACCATGAAAGATGTATTCTTCTGTAAGTATTCCTACTCCGGAGTGACTGTCCCTGTCCTTTCTTCAGACTGGCTTAAAATGTTTCAATTCTGGCTTTCTTTTTTCCCTTCCCACATTTGGAATCAGATTCCCCTGTCTTAGAAACATAATTTTTCAATCTTCTCTTCATTTTCGCTTTCCAAACACTGAGAGACACCATAAAAGATAATATATTAGACTGAAAAACAGAAGCAAAAATATGACAAATTGAGTTGAACAGAGTAATCTGTTTGTTTGTTGTGTTTTCCCCAGTACATGGACAGAAACATGATTACAAATCACAGAAACTCTTGGAGAAAAGGAGGAAGATGAAAATGCCGGAGGATATGTTCAGGGTTGTAAGAGATCTGGCCCTCTGAGACTAAGGCTGTCTTTTTCTAATTAGAGTAAACACTGATGTAAATTCCCAACAGGAAAAAAAATACAGCTGTAGAAATACAGATTCTTCAGCAAATGGGAGGCCTCTAGCATGGATTAATATCATTTGGGTCTGTGTGTCAGAAACAGGATATCTAATTCCTCATGCAGGGACGGTACATTAATCATGCACTTCAGAAAGACCCTTCTTAGTTCATGAAAGCCTCATACACTCCTGGGAGAATGTTCTATTGTGCGGGAAGCCATTCAGGGAGGTCTCTGGTCTGAGTGTGCAGAAAAGAGACCTTGCTAGGGAGAACTCAGCTTTTTCCCTTTAGCTTTGAAGGACTATTAGCGATTCCAAAAACCAAAAGATCTGCTCAGCAGTGTGGTCTTTGGTGAATCATAATGAACAAACCAAGAGCTCACACAGAACCTACAATATAAAAGGAAGAGCAGGGAAAAAAATCAGGAAGACACAAGAGCCCCTCTCCCTGCAGATAATTCCTATGTGTCTGCAGAATTATCTGTCTGTTTTGAGAAAAGGCAGATGCAAATCTCTTCCAGCTTGTAGTGGAAGACATTGACGCAGTCATGATAACAACATAGGTGGAAAAGAATTACAGTGAGCTACAGCCATGAGCTAAAACGAGCAAGCTGAAATAAGCCGACACAGGACTGTTTATTTTTTTAAGGAGTAAAGAAGAACCAATACATGTTTTTTTTTCTTTGATAGTTTGTTAAAGCTAAGACCTTGATCCAGGAGGAAACATCAGCAGCTACTTGAACTTTGCAAGGTTCAGAAAATGGCATGATACCTAAATATTTGACGAAATATACTGATTTTGCAGCATAGGTCCAACTCGCACCTACAGAAATACTCACATCTGCACTATGGTGCAATTTTTGACCCTTTCAGTGCCTGGACATCCCTTCTCCAAACCACTGTTAACATTGCAGGCTATTCTGCAGTCCTTAAACTTTTAGGGGTCCTCTAACTTTTTTTTTTGCATCTTTTCTGCAACTGTTTTGCATCCTCAGGTCACTAAAATGCAGAAAATAACAGTCATTCACCATCTTGCAAGTAAAATTCCAAGACTATCAAGAGAAGGCAATGACAGTTCAGATTGGTGCTGGGCATTGTAACCCCAGTGGAAGCAACTCTGATTTTCCTATGTTTCTGGGAGTTTGGAGTTCAGAACATCAGAACAGTACTCCCAGCTTTGCGGCTAAAAAATGGTCCAAACCAAGATCAACAATCTCACAAAGGGTAAGACTCCAGTGAAAGTTAACAGTCTCGTCAGTGGTAATTGCTGACTGGAGATTTTTTTCTTTTTTTTAAGTTAAAGACAACTTGAACAAAAAATGTATTTTACAGACTGCATTTTTAGGT
>JAWLRI010000157.1:900206-913309 GCA_034781795.1 Crypturellus tataupa
AGAGACTGCATTTTTAGGTTGTTTTCATAAATGGCTGTTTAGAATGGTGCAGTTTGGTATTTAATAAAAGACAATATTGGTTTGGGAATATCTACAGACAGCTGAATGAAAACAGTAAGCCTGATATTTGGAATACAAAAGCAGCATAATGGTTTTGAATGATTTGAGGCCATTAGACCGTAATATTTAATACTGCCTTTGCACTGAGATAAGCTTTTCCTATGGCCCTTAGATTGAATATGTTCACATAAGGAAAAACAAACAGAAAACAAAACCAAATCTCTGTTTTGTTGATTTTGAGAGCAACAAACCCTTTGTTTGTGTCTGCTGAAGAGCATGATAGACTAACTTTCAAAACACTAAGTTTACTTTGACACTTGTGGAGATTAAGCTGCAGTCTGTATTAATCCATTTTTTCTCTATACACCAATAGGGAAATTATCAATATTTATTGTAGGATTAAATCACTGAAGGTCTATTAAATGGTGTATGCAATATAATTTTCTTATTTTATGAAACTGTGTTGTGTTGGAATAGGAAAAAACAGCTTATTTATTTCTTTTGCATATGTGTTTATCATACACACTCAGGGACAGGGCAAGAAAATCATTAATTTATATTACGTTTTCTCCTGTGAAGTTTTATCTGATATATTATGCTCTGAGTCATCATCATATCTACTGAAAAAGTTGTAACATATTTTTTCTGCAACATTTTATAGATATTTTCGACAAGTGTCAAGTAAATCATCAGGTTTGATTTATCTATGATTCTATGACTAATGCAAATGCAACGTTGAAGCCTTGTACTAAATGATATAAAAAGAAACTGAGGATGAAGATGTAGAATGCTACATCCTCATGTGGCATATGTAATTCTGTGCTTTTCATGTCAGTAAAAAAAAAAGTTTTTTGTTTCGTATAATGCTTTCCTTCTACTTACTCCCTTCTACTTAACATCCCTATTTATATGTACTGATGCCTTTCATTGAAAGAGAATGAGGATTTGCAATTGTTGCCCTTTATAATGTGTTCATGAAGCAGAAATAGAAGCCAGATATATTATGGGAAATTAATTTTCCATTTTTTTTCAAATAACATAACAACACAAAAAATTGTAAATCACTAGAGATGCTGACAGATTTCAAGTGAACTGTCTAAACCAGAACCACACTATGATTTCTTTGAACTTGCTTTTTAACTCCCTGGCAGCCCTGAGGGGAACTCTGCCTTTAAGCTCCAGGGAACATGTCTACTGGTGGCTGTTGGATTCATATCCCTTAACTGTGACAGCCCTGGGTTGGGCCATCTGTCTTCTGAGGTTATTTTTAAATGAAAGACAGAGGAAATTCCTCAATCCAACCTCTAAATCAGCCAGAGAAATCACATTACATACTACCAGTTTACCAGGGACTAGGCAAAACATTCCCAAATCAACCCTGCTTCCCAACAAAGATGACTAAACTTTGGTAGGGCTGTGCTCCTTTAAGTTGTCAAGATGGTTACTAAAGTATTTCAAATAAATTTCACATAAGGTCAAAACACAAAGCTATAAGGTTCAAACTTGTTCTTAAACCCTCTCACTATTCCCAAAGGCAGAATCAGTCCTAAAATCAGTACAACAAATTGGCTAGGATAGCTGGCAGCAGGGAAACCCATTATATCAACTACAAGAGGTATTATAGGCTGCACAGAGACAGCTACTAGAGGCAACAGAAGCAGAAACTTCTGAAATCAAGGCCACCTTCACAGAACCAAAGGCAATCTCAAATACACTAACAAGAGTCCTTCTGTATCTCTTCTACAAACACCACCTTTAACACTCGCCTCATCCATACAAAGACAATTCCACCACCAGTGACATGCTCCCAGAACAGCAGTACACACACCTCTGAGCAAGCTACACTAGTCCCTTGCACAGATCTACTATCAGACAGAAAGAAATAGCCTTGACTTTGCATTTCCAATATTGGGTATCATTCTCAACTTGAATACCTGAACCACTTACACAGAATGTTATACCTTGAGAGAACCTTCCTAAAATCTTGTGTCCTAGTCTTCAAACAATTCCTTACTCTTACAAACTCAAGACACCAACCTAATATGACCCACTAAGTAAGAAAACTGTGACACTCATCTATACATTTTCATAATCAGTACAATCAGTATCCTTTCCCTCTTACCCATTCCTTCAGAGAACCATAATCATGTTTTCCCCAGGGGGCAATATTTCATCTCATGCGTTAAATGTACTCTTGAAAGTGATGTGATTGAAACAACAGAACTCCAGAAGGACTCTGTTACTGAAGAATAATATTTTTAACAAAACATGAACACTGCTGTGTTCATGTTGTATGTCACCTTAACTGTAATTACAACTAAACTTTAACTCTTACTAATTACTTTTGCCAGCCCAACCTTAATTCTACCTCATCTACTCCTAAGAGCACCATCCTAGTCTTGGTCTACCAAGGCTTGTAGAATTAGACCCTTTACCATTTCTCATCTGACCCATTTCCCAACTGATCTGTAACTATGTCCCAAATCTCGGGCACAGAGTCCTCTGAAAAACTTCTCCAGAGTCAGAACCAACTTACACAGAAGTCCCTTACTAACAATTCCTTTTCTCCCACAGGGAAAAAGCTTTAAAATCCAATAAACCAGCCTTAAACAGCGAGCCCGTGTCGGCCTCTGCCCTAGAGCAAGTATAAAGGCCATTACTTACTCTGCTTCTTACTGTATGCTCCTGGTTCAGAACTGATTGCTTAATCTCATCCTGACCTGAGCTTGGTGCAGCCCATCACCCTCTGCCAGCTGAGTCACCTGTACATGCACCGGGTCCTACAAACCCTTGCGAGTGCCAGGATGCTGGATTAAGCTCTAACCTCGCTTATTAACCTGGACTCCAACACAAAAGCAGTTCTCCCGGCCAGTCGTCACAACGGAGGTAAAATGCACCTGGCCATCACTCACGCTCTGTATAAACCATCATCTAACTCTGACTTCTACCTTGGCTATAACTTTTTGGCTAACTGGTGGCCAAAATCCCCATCTGTTAACATCTGTTAACATCCCAAGATGTAAACTCTTCTCAGAGAACAGAGCCTGCAGGAGATGGCAGTCTTCTCATAGTACTGGTATAAAAATTAGTTGGGTATATATCTCCTTTATAAATTATTAATGTTGCTAATGCAAAAGGCCAGAAAAAAGACAATTGAAACCAACTTAAATTCCACCTTGGTTACTTTCAAGTATTGTTTAATTCCAGTTGTATTTTACAGATGGGTAAAGCTCTCAAGGACATCACATTCTCCCAACCAAATCTGTTTTGAGGAGACAGACTCCTCTGCCACCACTGACAGAAAGGTAGAGAGAACTCAGTAGTATGCATTCTGCCAGTAACTAGCCAGCTTGAGTGCTCAGACTGTCCAGACACTTAGCATACAAATGCAATATGGTAGTTGAACAGGCACATCTCACCTCCCTGGATATACAGCGGCGTGTAAGCAAGAAGAGGTAAAGGTGTTTTTCCAGTCAAGTGAGATAACAACAGCAAACCCTGGAACACAGTCTACCCCTCCTGATACCTGTTTCAGGACCAATCCATTGATCTACTTAACTTGACAATCCACTGAACTATATGTCTACAGCTGGTATATTCTAATTAACCATGCTGTCTTAAATATAAAAAGTGAGATGTAGTATTTATGTCATTTATATATTATTTTCATCATCTGGATGTAATCTTGATACAGATAAAGACTTTATGAAGTATTCTATTCATTTTGAACTGATCAGCATTGGTTCTGTTGGGACACACTCATTCTAAACCAGAGTGCATTCTTCATGTCAAACTTCTCCTTCTGAACCACTGCGGATAACTTTGGCTTGCTTTTTGTGATTCTGTTCATCATGCACTTTTGTTGATAGATTTGTTTTATATTAGAAGTTGCAAACATACTGCTAGGGCAATGTCTAAGGGACACTACTTCAGATCAGTTTAACCTAGTCCAAGTCAACCCAACTCAATCATCAAGTGTGTTTTCAAATTTACCATTCAAAATTCTAGCTGCCATCACTACAGGTTAAATCAAATGTCTTCTGTCTCTATGGCCAGTGGTAAAAAACTTATGTAGGCTTGGACATGATATAGGTTTTTTGAGTTTCACAGCTGAAATCCTTCAAGTTTCTTGACCGCACTGAAAAAGGATTTATTTTATTGTGATTCCCAAATGTTCATTTTTGTATGTGTGTTTTCTTACAGAATCTGTGTATTGCTTCCAGCAATGTGTTTTATATTACCCGGAAGAACAGAAATGCTCTAATGGGAGGAAACAATTTGATACTTATTGCAGTGCAACACAAAGCAGAACTTCAAAATGACACCATGATTTCTTGAGCAAAGTCATCCCATTTATTCTGGAGCTTAGAGACCTCACTCTCCATTCCATTACAGTATTTTGTGCAATTACACTAGCAAAAAACCCCACAAATTACAGAGTAAAAAGACAGACTCTTTTTCTTCCTGCTTGTCACAAACTAAGCAAGCTGCACGACCTTTGATTTATACCTACCTAAAACACAATCTACAGAAAGTAATCTGCCTTTGCTTGTAAAATGTTCATATTTTCTCTCTAGGGTACACACTGGATATGCCTTCCCTGGCAAAAAATCAGTCTCTTTTCCAAGGAGCATCAAATGAAGATAGGTACGATAAAGAATTTCATGCAGAACTCAAGAGGCAGCCTGCACTAGGCTCTGTGGTAAAAGTCTATTGACAAATTAAACTCTACTAAAATCTCTCTCATCTTTCAAATGCACTGACCTTATTTTATATTTTATTTTTGCCACAAGAAGTGTGTTTGATCAATGACCCTCACCTTGACAGTGAAATCTGCAGTGAGAGGCCCAGATATTCTCAGTATCTCCTTGTCAGGAAACTTCTGGAAGTCGATACTAGAATTGTCCATGAGGAAGGAGCCTGTAGAGCTGAGGCTGTTTTCACCCTTCACACCTTGGAGAGTCTTGGTTTCCAAATCTGACAAATCCAAACATTATAACATTAAATAACAGTAGGTGAGAGTGGAAAAAATGACGGGGGTGGAATGTAGATTTACTTTCCAAATCACAATTAGTGAAAGTCTTTTGTTCTTTTCCACACTTTACTTATATTCCCATATCTTCCTTCACTTCGTTCTTTCCCTCCCGCTTTTGGACTTGTTCAAGCTCCATATTTCTAGGTCTGGGTTTACTTCCTCTCCCATGGGACACACTTTTACTCTCTCCCAGACATTCTGATCCATTCCAAATTGGGCATATTTATTCTCATTTAACAGGCTCTCAGTAAGTCATACTCCTATGCAGTGCATGACTCAGACTTTCCCCCGTCAGTGCTGTCTTCACTAGCTGCTGTTCCCATTCTTCAAATATTCAGAAGTTGGTCACTAAGCACATGCTGCAATGACAGGTAATTAACTGAGAGCACGATGTCCAGGAAAGGAGGATCAGTGTGACAGCAATCCTACCTTCCCTTTGCAGGTAGTCTGATTCTTTTAAGCTAAGCAAAAAATGAAGGGGCAAGAGTCAAACTCTCCTGAGCTCCCTTTTTAGTCCTCAGTATGTTCTACAGCCCCAAAGTGGGCAATAATTCAGATACAGATTTGAAGTGACCCTTTTTTATTCAGCCAAAAATGTCACATTAATCATATTAAATCATGTATTGAATGGAAATCAAACATCAAACAGCAGACTCATTACGTCATCCAGTTAGTATCCCTGCCAGCTCCAGACCATGCCCTACAGTATATTTACCAGTAAGCTGATTCATGTGGTTATTTCAAAGTAACAATGCATTTCATCATGAAGAATTACAAAAGTGTTCATAAATGTATTTGTGAAATTATCCCTAATGTCTTCTCACACCCAGAAAGGCAACTAAGAAAATCTGATTGGGCATGAGGACATATCATTATTTTATGATGGTATCTTTTTTTAGAGGACAAAAATGGGAGAAAAGATTTTTTAGCATGTACTAAATTTTTAATTAGGAAAAAAAGAGATAATTATAGCAATTAGACTGCTTTCCAGGTTGGGTCATGGGAATAAATTCAAGAAGTAAGGTGCTGAAGCAGTACATTGAGAATTTGCTATGCATTCATGAATTGCTTGGTTTTCGGTGAGACTGATCTCATTCTTTGCAAGGTACACAGATTTCTATTTATTTCTGCATCACACTGTACACATCAAGCACAAAGATGCCTTTAAGACTTGTGTATATATAGTCAGCCTCCTGTTGACTTCTAGTACAGCGAAAGTTCACAGGTAAAAATACTCCCCCTTCCAAACTGATTGTAGCTCATACATATATATAACCTTTTGATGGATGAACAAAAAGATTCATGAAGAATTTGAAATAAAAAAGAGATGTACTTGGACTTACTCATGTTTACACAGGGTAGTTAATCTAAATCCCAATCAGTGAATCTGGCAGACCTTGCCGATTTAGTTCTTTTTTTGTTCTGAAATGTGATATTGCTTAACTGAAGACAGCTTCAGATCAGCCTTTCTTGCTAAAATCTCATTTCTCCCAGAGCAGCATCATAGCTCAATTTCATTGGAAAAATAACAAAAATATGAAAATGTTTGCTAACTTGGAAAGCAACACGTATACTGTGAGAGAAGGCAAGAGCGCATGGAAGAATTCAAATAATCTACAGGCAGAAAAAGGACAGCCCTACTGGAACAGCTCAGGAATACCCAAAAGGCTGCTTAAAACTGAAGTTTGGGGAGTATTTGAATTTGTAAGAAAATATGTATTTTTTTCTTAATTTTTAGCGTGTAACTTGCTTATCATTTTCCACAGCTTTTCTATACCTAAACAACCATAAAAAGGTTAGACTTGCCAATGCTTTCTTCAACATATACAGTGGAAGACAGAACAGAATTCATAATCCACTCTTTATTTTGCCAGTCAACACAAGTTAATGGCAAAATGAAGTTTGGAGCAAATTATTTTGTTTCACCTCTTTGCTGAACTAATGACTATATAAACACAGAGGACTGAAACTGGATCTGTGCTGCAGGAAAGTTGCATTACCTTTTGGGAAAGCAGGAGGGGAGGGTTATTTTTTTCAGAATAATTTGTCATTCTCACAGTTTATGCAGGCTCCATGGTCTGCAACCACTTGCTTAAGTGAGCTTGCATTAAGCCCAATTTGCCAGCATCCTCTGTTCAATGCTGCTGATGAAAAAAAGGAGCAGCTTGCGCATAGTGACTGCATGGGCAGGTAGGAGGGAAGTATGTAAAGAATCTTCTCTTCAAGAAAGACACAAGTTTTTCTCTCTCTGCATATTCTCTCTCTGCATATTCTCAAATGCACAGACCATTTTCCAGACAGGTCACTAGGATGCACAGCTCCTTTCCAGGTAAAGCAGGGAAGTGTTAAAGCCAGCAAGTGATGGGTTTGCAAAATCAATGGGCTTAACTTCCTGGAGCTTCATCACTCCAAAAAAATATGGCCTGACATGTGCGTTCTCCTTCTGTGCACAGTGATTTTCCCTGGATGCAACTGTGTGTTCGTGAATGTGTATCGGAATGACAGAGATTATCTTAATAGAAATGTATAAAGTTACAAGCAGCCTGGTGGCTAAGCTCAGCTGTAGGGAAGCCTGTACTTTACAGCCCTGAATATTTCTTCATTCAGTGGGATATACTTTATTAATTTTAAACAAAAGCACTTGGCACCAACTGAAACAAGCAAAGGATAAACAAACAGCAATGTCTGAAAAATTACAGAGGGGCAAAGGATTCTGCAACACCAGCCAAACTCTGCTCTGCAATAAGAATGTACCACCAGTGTAATGAGACTGATGAGAGCTTCTGAGGGCAGCACTCACCCCGTGTGTTGAAATCAGTGATGTGAGAGAGGGAAACCAGACACCACACTGTAAACAAAGCACTGCAGGTTAGTGAGACTTTCTTAAACAAATGTGCACTGGCTTTTTCTACTTACATAAATGATCAGGTCCTTTCAGTACGAGACGAACTTGCCTGCTTCCATAGGGAATAGCAACCACTGTGTCTTCCACTGGGGGAAAGGTAAAAATACATGGAGTCAACAAGCAAAGAAATTACCATCTGTTTTCAAATAAGCAGTGAAATAAGTGCTAGCAAAAAGACAAAAAAAAAAAAGGCTTTTGGGACTATTAAAACATCCCAAATAAGTTATGAGAAATCTGTAACAGTCTTCGTAAAAAGAACCCTGTTGTTAAACCTGGTTAAGAATCCTTCTAAAAGAACTCAAATCTGTCCCTTTTTTTCTTTTTATCCTCAGCTCCTTCTCAATCATTTCTGAAGAGTAGCTGGTAACTTTCTTTTTTATCATTGTTCTTATCAAAACCTTTCCATATTACTTCAACTGATTTTGTTTGTTTGTTTGTTTTATGAAGCAGAGAAAGCATAAATCTATTTTGATGCTTACACAGAACTACTCATTTCTTTGACTATTTCCCAGTTGATCCCTAAAGCTTCTCCAAATCCCTGGCCAACCTATGTGATGATCTCCGACTGCCCTCAGGAACGCATTCCTATTCACACCTTATATTTGAATAACCTTGGTTGGAAGTGCTATAAATCTGTTTCCTGTTATGTAGCACTGACAAAAAGCCTTTGGCAAAACAGAGGCCCTATTGCACTGTCACGTCTTAGAGCAAGTCTCAGAGTAGGATCTTGCACAAGTAACATTCTTGGGAGTTTGATGAGCTGGAGGTAAACTGAGAATGTGAGTTACCAGCTAGGTCAACTGCTGCTGCAAGGTATTTACATCAGACAGATGATGATGAGACCCTCAAAGAGCCAGCAACAACAGTGAGACAGGAAGGAAATGTGACAAATCACACCAGAAAACACTCCAAACTGCATCAAGTTGATGGAGGGGATGCCAAGGAACACTGACCTGCACTAACCAGGGCACTGACCTGCTTTAACTATTCATCTTTCCCTGTGCTTTTTGCATCATTTTCATAAACCTACAGGTCAGGAGAGGAAAAATGTTTTGGCGCCAGGTGGTAGATACGCAAGGAATTAAGCCTCTTTCACTGTGTATTCATTAGAACTGTGTTCATATCTCTGTCATGCAATTCCCACTGCATTCAAAAAGTGCCACTAAAAAGCCACTAAAAGTGCACCATCTTTCATCTGGATACAGACTCTGACCACAACTTTCTAGAGTGCAGAAAGTATTCCAACCTAACTAAGCTGGTTAAAATGGTTAATAATGGTGGCATTGCAATGGACATAATGCTTCTGACACATAACTCCATTGCAGTGACTAGAAGAACTGGTCCTTCCATTCGCTATATCTAAGCTACAGCACCTACAAACTTATCAACCATATGACAAAGCATCAAAATGGCTTTGTAAAAAGAAAATGTTGTTGCTTCATAGGTGCATTAAAAATGTAGGTTGGAGAGCAAATAATGCTAGAAAATGACGTTAGAAGATGGGAAGAAGTCATTTTTAAAATAAATGAAAATCATTGTGTAGACATGGCAAAACCAAAAATCAGCTATTTTAGAAGATCCTGTAGTAACTTGCACAAATGTGTTTGTGTTCAAACACATTTTGGCAGAAGAGCGTGTATGTTGAACAGCGAATAGAAGCAACAGAAAGAAACCCACAAGATGTAGAATAGAGACTTATTCAAAAAAGTTAATTCTTCCAAACATATTATATCTTAAATTCATAAATGAGAACCTTTTTTAATTTTAAATGCAGTCATGAGCCATAGGAACTTCTGACAGAGTTCTACAGGAGATCTTTATGAGCTCAAGTCTCCATACTTTCATTGCCTCTTAATATCTCAGAGGGAAGCCTGATAAATTGTGCCAGAGGAGGTGCTTGGAGGTAATGCCTGTGTTTGTGAACAGGCTCTTCTGAACTTGATCTCTGTTTTCAGAATTTGATATAGTGTATTTCCTCAAGCCATCCAGGAATTTCAGTATCTCCAGAGACTTATGGAACAATGAGATTAAATCAGGTTGAATATATATTCTACTTATATATATTCTACTTATAGATGTCTCTGGTATCATTTATATGAACAAACATGAACATTTTTTATTGCTGCACAGATTATTACATACCATTTTGCTGTATGTATGAAATTTATTGGAGTCAGTCGGGAAAAACAGTAACTTTATGTTTGCAAAAAGTGTTAATATTCCTTTTACAAACCTTATTTAAAGACTAGACACTAGACCTTTCCATGTCTTTATTACATTTGATTACCATGGATCTCTCACAGTTATGCGTTTTGTGCTGGATAGCTGACAACTTTCTGTCATGTTACAGAGCAATTTGAAAATCATGCACTTTAAAGATTATGCAAGCTTGTATATTGCATAATCTTAGCATATCTCTCCTTCTCCAGACTATATTTCACCTGATCTTTTTTTTTGCTCTGTATTTGAAATCTTAGTGCACCTCATGTGAAATGAGATTTACGCTTATCATACTGCTTCCTGCTTTCACAAACCAGAGGTAGTAAGCTCTGGAAGACAATCTTCTGGGGCTAGTAGTGATTAGGCTGAAGAGTTTTTCCTGTGAAGAGTCACTTAAATTTGAAACAGGAATATTTTGTCACAGCTTCCTCAGATAATCAATAGGCAGAAATCCAGAGTATGCAGCTGTCCATGGAGTGCTCTGAAGAAAAGGAGCAAAGTGGTTAACAGGCAGTTATGGAGAAGATGCATGGGCAAGTCAAGAGGGAGTCCCATATAACTGAAACGATGGCAGACCAAGTCTGTGGAAAAGATGAAGGACAAAGCCAAAGCATGTCAGGTACTTGTACCAGAGGGATCAATTTCTTGTTGCTCTGCATTCTGATGCAATGTTTATACAGTCCAACCATTATTTCTTATGATGAAAAACAGACTTGGTTCTATCTTCCCATTACTATGATATTAAACTGAAAAGAGGAACTGTATCTATTTTTGACATCACTGGCAAGAGCAATACGTATTAGACAGATTATCTTCAGAATAGCAATTTTTAGTATTTGCTTTTACAGTAACCTGCTCACATAAATTGTACACTACTAGATAATTTCCCCTTTTGGAGAAATATTAGCCGCCTTAGCTTTGCACGAGGAGATCAGCAGAATTCATCCACTACTCCAGGAAGACAGTACTAAGTACTCAGTGAATACAGAGAAGCCAACTTGAATTCATCTGTGTAGTCCATTTACATTTTTTTCCAAATTGAGTTTATTAAAAAAAAAAAATAATACAAGCTTAGTAAGACTAGCCTATCCAAGCTCAAGGTTAAGTGCAAAGGTTATTTCTGGAATGAAGTCTTTTGTACTACTATTCTAAATTTTTAATAGAAAAAGGAGCACAGATGCAGGTGTTTCCTTTTTCATAAAAATGTAAGAGAGAATCAAGGATACACTGCCTCCTGCCCTGCTGTGCTTCCATTTCAGAGGCCTCTGGGAGATGTATACTATCCCTATAAATAACAAGGAAGTTGTTTCTGTGGCAAGTGCTAACTGTTTTAAACCTCTGTGAATTTCTTTCTAGCATTATCCTTTTCCCACACCCCTGTATGGTGTAAACAGTGTAGAGAGGGAACTGGATATGAACACTAAGAGAAAATGAATTCAATATGATGAGCTCAACACTATGTCTGGGCTTGTTTTGAGATAATAAACAACTTCCAGAAAGTTCTGGGACAGCATTGCAATAAAAGTCACTGTGTGATTCCATTTTCACAGTCCTAAAAACTGAATGTTTGGTGTGTTAGGGAAATAAAAATTCTACATGCTCAGAAAACTTATGTTCACGACAGGTCACTGCATATATTCCTTCTGATTTTTCTTATGTTATATAGTAGTATAGATTGCATACACTTTTATTTTTATTTTTTTTTCTTCATATGGAGGAAGAACTAGACATAATTATTGATGAAGTGTGTTTCATTCTCTTATAGAGATCATCTGGAATTAAGCTACTGACTAACCAGAAGTAATATAGTCATCTGAGGAACTCTGTCAGGTTCCTGATCACAGGGATTTTTATGTAGCTGCATTTACAGTTGCAAATAAGCAAGATGTTAAGAAACAGACCAAAATGCTAATATGATAGTTATTTAAGTTGTGCTGAGGAGGATAAAGTGGAAAAGAAGCACAGATTGGATTTTTCAGTGCTGTTCAGCTTTTTAATTTCCCATAGGTAGTACATATATTTGGGACTGAAACCTTGTAAAATACACACACTAAGTGACATGTAAATGTCAAGCAAACATGGTATTTTTGTGAAAAGTCAATTGGAAGAAGCATACATTTTTTTCTATACTCAAAATTAAGTCTGCTGTCTTCCTGGGGATCAAGTTGAGGATGTCATCCAGAAACTTCCAGCTTGATTAGACCCACAGACCATTATCCATTGATAGTCCTAGATGTGAGAGGAGAAGAAGTGGCAATGCGTAGCCTGAGGGTGATCAAAAGGGACTTTAGGGAACTGGGGCAGACAGTTAGGAACTCAGGCACCCAGATCATATTCTCTTCCATTCTTCCCAGTGCTGGAAGCAATATTGAAAGAAATAGGAGGATATGGTCCATTAACATGTGGCTCTGTGGCTGGTGTCATCACAACTTTGGTTTCTTCGGCAACAGGAAGCCTTACATAGCAACGGGCATGATGGCATCTAAAGGGATCCATCTTTCTCAAAGCCGGAAGAGAGCCCCTGGGACATCCGCTAGCAGGGCTCATCCAGAGCGCTTTAAACTAGACTCAAGCAGGAGGGAGGGTATCATCAGGGAAGCCGGGGGTATGGGGTAGGCGATGGGCTGTCATGCCACTCACAGCAGCCTAACTCCAGAGCCTGTGTAGGGTACCCTAAGCCTGAAGAGGCTAAATGGAAAAATATCTTCTGAAGGTCGCATGGTCAAGTTCCAGATGCCCTAGCTAGAAAGAGAGGCACACTGGGTGCATATGCCTCTATGTAAACTCAAATGCCTCTATGCAAACACACACAGCATGGGGAATAAACAAGGGGAACTGGAGATATGTGTGTGATTACAGGGCCATCATCTCATCACAGTTACT
>JAWLRI010000157.1:913409-929556 GCA_034781795.1 Crypturellus tataupa
GTTGTAAGGACATCACTCAGTTAAGTGACTACAAAACACACGAAGATAGAATTAGGGAGAAAACCAACCAAACAAAAAAAAGTGTCACTTTCCCCCCTTTTCATAGGAAAATGGGAAATCTTGTTAAAAGTCTCACCCTTACTGTGAATGCATATCCTATTTTGAGAAGGACTATATTTACTGTCCTTATGCTAAAGTGAGGAGAAAAACCATTCTCCAACCCCTTCTAAATCATACATTCCAACACATTTAGTTAGAAAACAGGTTCAAGATTTTTCTCTTGAGCAGAAAATAAAATCTTCCTTTTCCAAGGTCCTTCTAAAACGCTCTAGTGGACCCTAGGAAAAAGAACCTCATTCAAAGACAAGACAAGAAGAAATTGCAAGACAGGAAAAAATTATTTCCTGTGGGAGAATATAAACTCCACAGCACTCAGTCTTATAACGCCTTATAAAATGGTTACAGAAATTATTCTTGATACCAATAGTTATTTCCATTCATGGGCAAAGCACCCTACCAATGAATGAACATCCCAATAGGTCTTTACAGAGTAGGAAGCCAAGCGATAAAAATTAGTGAACTTCAGAACAGAAAAAAAAAAAGTTTTCTTGCCATGCCATGGGACTGCCTACCTCTGTGGCACTACAGAAAAGGAAAGAAGCAAAAATAAGAGTGAAATTTCTTGTTATTTACCTGACTTTTTATCAAGAACTTTACACAGTACATGTATTGCACTATGTAGGCATGGTGATGATGGGTTTATGATTGACCTTGATTATCTTGAAGGTCTTTTCCAACCATAATGATTCTATGATTCTACTGCTTCCTTGCTTGGCTAAGATTAATGCACCTGCTTTTAATTCTCACTTGCCATGATATTTAATATTGAACATAAATACCTACACAAAAAGACTATGTAAAATAATTTATTATAAATAGATTCACATGCTTAAATAGTTCAGGAGAGCGGCATTATAACCACATGGTCTAATTAACATAAATCTTCTAACAAATCAACATTATTTTTTTCAAGAGTGATGCATTATTAAGTATCTTCTAATGAGATCTTACTGAATAAAGGATTAAGTGCAAGTGGTGGAGAACACTTTATATGAAGAACGAAGTGGATTTCTTTTTCAGGATATCTAAATGCCTCATCAATCCCTTGCTACCAGCAAAACAGCCTGCTTTTTGACAGCTCAAACTGAGCTTGGGGATTACTCAATACTCCTCTATTTTCCTCTATTTTTGAAAGTAACTCATAATATAATCCAGATGTTAATGAAAAGCTATTGGGCAAAACACACTTTAGATTAATCTTTCTTGAGACTATAAACTTTGCAAGATAGAGTTGATCTTACTTTAGTATTTGTCTGAGGCATGAAAATTCCACTGGAAATACAGACATGACTTAGAAAAAGCATGAGACATCATCAGTAATATTTGCTTTATACTTCACCTTTGAAGCCAAAGACTGAAATTTTGATTTTGGCCTATGTCCAAAGCAAGTATTTAAATATATGACACATTTTCTCTTTGGCTTCCACAAATACTTCACAAAAATACTAATATAAACCTGAGTATTGGTTTTGATTTAGCTAGCTTTGTTCTTCTAATGACGGGTAGATCCTTCTGATGTAGTCAAGAAATTAATAAACTGTAAGATTAAATTAAATTTATACTAATCTTTTGTCCAGTATTTTTTTTTTATGTTTATTCAGGATTGTGGGTAGCAATATTCAGCTCTTTAAAGCAGTGGTTTCAAATTCACTCCTCTGCTAAGTTGATTGCTCTGCTAACATTATTGCAGTATTGTTGTGCTGGAACACATTGGATAAACAGGTAAGTTTTTACTTGACTAAGTCTAATGGAAATTTTTAGACATTGCGCCTCAATATGCAGATCTGTGTAACTAATACTGCAGCTTTAATCCTATGCTTGGAAAGAAAACAGAACATTGCAAGTCTTTAAAGTATACAAAGCTCTCCAGGTAAGAAAGAATGCAACCTCAACCATCACATTAATGATGCTAGCAAACTATAGCTTTTTCTTGGCGAAATTAATAACTTAAACAGCACCAAAGGAGAGAAAAACAAACAAACAAAACAAAATCAACAACAAAAAAACACACCAGCTCCAACACATTTACGCTGTCAAATAGCTGGCGACTGGAATTTCAAATTCCTGCAGCAGAATCTCATCATTCAGTTTTGATGCAGACTTTTGTTAGCATGTTGGAAGACAAACTGGCTGAGGAGAGAATGATAGAATATTGTGTATACAAAAATCAGAGCAAAACTGAGAAAAGCTGGTTCTCTTTGAGACATTCATCGCATAACCCTTCCATCACAGTTAAATTTCTTTCCCCTGGAGATTACTCAGTGTCCTGGTGTACCCATTTTTACCATCAGAGCACTTATTTATTCTTTTCCCTTTACTTGGTTGCTTATTTTCATAAGACCTGCATTAGTTTAATTCTCTCTGGACTAAATTCAACAAAATCTGTCCAACGGATTCAGAAGCTGAAGAGGGATGGATGGACAGATTGAATATTTAAACACACACACAAATTTTCTTACCAAAGGTACCTCTTACAAAAGGTACAGTTGGACATTTCTCACATCAGGTAAGTTAATATCTACAATGCCCTTCCTCTGGAAAAGCAGCAGAAGATTTCTTTTTTATGATCTGTCTTTAAAAAGGATGTTTGATAAAATGACAAGTCATGGGGCATTTCAGTTAAAAGCATCAAAGTTTCAGGAATTTTTTATTGTGTAAGAGCGAAACAAACAAACAAACAAACAAAATCCCTCAAGTCTTCCAGAATTTCCAGTGATTTGTACTGAAAAACAGCAATGAAGAGGGAAGGAAATAAAACAATTGAAAAATACATAGAAAAGTAGGAAAAAATATATCATTCCAAAAAAAAAAAAAAAAAAAAAAGGTATAAAATGCAGTAAATAAACAAGAATTAGATTTTATACAGATCATTTTCCTGCACTTAAACAGCAGAATAACTTGCACACTATCCTCGCACTGCATCACAGGTTTCTCAGTGTAGCTCTACAAGCAGGGGTGCAAAGAACTCCCTAACCTACCATGAGATTTTATTTGCATTTGTGACTGGAACCTATTAGGCATTCCTGAAAGATATCTTAAAAGGAAACTTTCTGTCGTATCCTCAAACTCCCGTTTAAAACATTCTAGGAAGCACTTCTAAAGACAACAACTTTCCTTGACTCTTCACAATTGCAAATCACTGTTGATTGACATGTCATTCATACATTGAGACCTTCCCATTTGTCATTTTTAATATAATTTATCAGTACCCATTATGAAACCTTTACCATAGGGGAAAAAAAACTATAATTTCTGCTACAAAAATATTGTCTGATACAACATATTAACTGTTGCATTAGTAGGTTAAAAAAAATCTCAAAGATCTCAAGGAATTGTGCTTGCACTCAAAATTGAACATACACTCTAGCATAAAAAGGACCTTTTAAGTAATAAAGTAGCTCTTCACCAAATGTAACCTGACCTCAGGAGGAATGGAAAGGATACAACCACCTAACTATGAAACAACTTTATAAAACTGAGAAGTCAGTTGTCATTCAAAAGACAAGAATTCCTAAATAAAATACATTGCACGATGTTTGTCTGCATTTTCATTTTTTTCCCCTTTGCAGATAACTCTCTTGTGCTAAAAAAAATGGCCACCTTTCCCTTCACCATGCCCCTGCATTTGCTTTTGCCACTGCCTCTTCTCACCACCTCATCAACATCTCAAGTTTTCTTCCAGCTTTACAAAGACTGAAGAACAACTTCTTCAGTTGTTGTTGACAGCTTGGCTGTTGAACCAAGGCTGCCCCAGCGTAAGTCCCTCACCCTCTACCCCACAAGCAGATATGCTGCTGGGCACCTTTTCCATACACAATATTTTTTTTCCCCTCCCTGGAAAACAACTGCATTTATGGGTGACAGAGAAAGAGGCATTCCAGAGAAGCGAAAGATGAAAAATGCAATGCACGCCTTGAGGCAGTCAAATGCATCACTACTTTCTTTTCAACCAGTCAAACAGCAGCATTTGTTGTCTCACTGGTACAGGTGTGTGCTGCTCACTAGCATTAACAGGAGTTAAGGAGCTGTGGTTACAAGGAAGTTTTTGTGTTTTCTATCTTATGCTAGGGCACTGGAGAAGTGAGGGAAAATTCTGTGACAGAGGATGCCAAGCTATAGTTCTGTAAACTTCAAGTAGATCTTCATAGTCTGTTACACATTTAAACACTAAAAAATATGCTTGCATTTGTAGAAAACGTTGTTAAATCAGGCTTTGTTTGGAAACTCGCTTATGGTTTGCCATTTATCAGAGAAAACCTGCACAGTGATGGGTCCTGCATCATAGCACTTTGTAAACTTCAGCAGGAGAAATAGAAAGCATCTACAGTGGGATGTTTATTCCTTGGCAGCACTTTTTTGGGCAAGTTAACAGCATCTTGCAGCATCTTGCCATTGCAAGATAACAACAAACCATTAGAACTACCAAAGATCAGCATAGTCAAGTTACAGCTGCCCTAGCCAGAAAGAGAGGCATATTGGGCGCCCAAATCAACATAATGTGTGCCTCTATGTAAACGCACGAAGCACGGGGAATAAACAAGGGAAACTGGAGATTCATGTGCAATTGCAAGGCCATGATCTCATTGCAATTACTGAGACATGGTTGAACAGCTCTCATGACTGGAACGTGGCCATGAATCGCTTTTGGCTTTTCAAGAGGGACAGGCCAGGAAGGCGAGGTGGTGGAGTTGCCCTTTATGTGAGAGAGCAACTGGACTGTATGGAGCTCAGCATAGGGGAGAATGAAGTGCAGGTTGAGAGCCCATGGGTGAGGATTAAAGGGCAGGCCAACAAGGGAGTTTATACAGGCCTCCTGACCAGGGAGAAGAAGTGGATGAGGCTCCTACAGGCAGCTGCAAGAAGCCTCGCGATCCCAGGCCCTGGTCCTTATTGGGATCTTCAACCACCCTGATGTCTGCTGGGATAATCACACAGCTGGGAGCAGGCAGCCCAGGAGCTTCCTGCAAAACATTGAGGATAACTTCTTGATGCAGGTGGTTGATGAGCCAACAAGGAGAGGGGCACTGCTAGACCTGATACTGACAAACAGAGAGGGTCTAGTGGGAAGTGGGGCTGGGGCAGTCTTGGCTGCCGTGACCACGAGATAATGCAACTCACAATCCTGCGAGGAGGAAGCTGGGCAAGAAGTAGGATTGCAACCCTGGACTTCAAGAGAGCTAAATCTGACTTCTTCAGGGAGCTCCTTGGAGGAATTCCTGGGGCAAGGGTCCTAGAAGAGAAGGGGGTCCAGGAGAGGGGGCTAATATTCAAACACCACTTTCTGCATTCCTATAAGAAAAAAGTCGAGCAAGGCAGGCAGGAGACTTGCGTGGATGGGTAGGGAGCTGTTGAAAAAGAGCATGGGCGTAACGTAAAAGAAGGGCCAGGTCACGTGGGAAGAATATAGGAACATTGTCAGGGAATGCAGGTATGTAATGAGGAAGGCCAAAGCCTGTTTGGAATTAAGAGTTAGTAAGAGATGTCAGGGGCAACAGGAAGGGCTTCTATAAATACATCAGCAGCAAGAGGAAGACTAGGGAAAATGTTAGTCCACTGCTGAATGGGAAGGGTGCCTTTGTGGTGGAGGATGCAGAGAAGGCAGAGTTACTAAATACCTTCTGTGCTCTGTCCAGAGAGAAGAGAGATCACCAGGAGAGAGGAGGACTTTCCACTGGTTGAGGAGGATTGGGTTAGGGATTATTTAGGCAAGCTGGACACCCATAAATCTATGGGTCTGGATGGGATGCACCCAAGAGTGCTGAGGAAACTGGCCAGAGGAATGGAAGAAAACAACGTTGCTCCTGTCTTCAAAGAGGGCAAGAGGGAGAAGGCAGGAAACTACAGCCGGTCAGCCTCACCACCATCCCTGGAAAGGTGATGGAGCAACTCATCCTAGAGACCATCTCTAGGTATGTCAAGGGAAAGAAAGTAATCAGGAGTAGTCAGCATGGATTAACCAAGGTAAGTTGTATTTGACCAACCTGATAGCCTTCTACGATGGGGTGGCTGGCTGGAGGGATGATGGCAGAGTGGTGGATGTTGTCTACCTTGACTTCAGCAAGGCTTTCGACACCGTCTCCCATAACATCCTCATGGGGAAGCTCTGGCAATGTGGACCGGACAAGTAGACGGTGAGGGGGATTGAGAACTGGCTGGATGACAGAGCCCAAAGGGTGGTCGAATCTGGCTGGAGGCCTGTGGCCAGTGGTGTTCCTCAGGGGTCAGCACACCAGGGGCCCGGTGCTGTTCAACTTGTTAATTAGTGACTCGAACGAGGGCACAGAGTGCCCCCTCAGCAGGTTTGCAGATGACACCAAACTGGGAGGAGTGGCCGACACTCCGAGGGCTGTGCTGCCATTCAGTGGGACCTGGACAGGATGGAGAGTTGGGCAGAGAGGAACCTCATGAAGTTCAACAAGGACAAGTGCAGGGTCCTGCCCCTGGGCAGGAATAACCCCAGGCACCAGGACAGATTATGGGCTGACCTGTTGGAAAGCAGCTCTGCAGAGAGGGATTTGGGAGTCCTGGTTGCCAACAAGTTACCCATGAGGCAGCAGTGTGCCCTCGTGGCCAAGAAGGCCAGTGGGATCCTGGCTGCATGAGGAGGAGCGTTGCCAGCAGGTGGAGGGAGGGGATCCTGCCCCTCTGCTCAACTCTGGTGAGGCCGCAGCTGGAGTATTGGGGGCAGTTCTGGGCTCCCCAGGACAAGAGGGACGTGGAGCTTCTAAGAGGGTCCAGCGTAGAGCCACAAAGATGATTAAGGGGCTGGAGCATTTGTTGTATGAGGAAAGACTAAGCGAACTGTACCTGTTTAGTTTGGAGAAAAGAAGACAGAGGAGATTTGATCAACATGTACAAATGCTTGAGGGGAGAATGTAAAAAGGTGGTGGCTGGTGACAGGACAAGGGGTAAATGATACACAGGAAGTTTAATCTCCATATTGGGAAAAACTTCTTTCCTGTGAGGGTGACAGAGCCCTTGATCAGGCTGCCCAGAGAGTCTCCTTGTGAGTCTCCTTCTCTGGAGATCTTCCAAACCCACCCACCTGCTGGAGCGGAAGGGTTGGACTTTGGAAGTTGGAAGGGTTTGGAGGGAAGTTGGAAGTTTGGAGTTGGAAGGGTTGGATGATCTCTTGGAGTCCCTTCCAACCTCACCCATTCTGTGATTCTGTCAATTCATATTGTGCTTCATAACAAAATATATTTCTGAAGATGGAGAAAGAAATAATGCCAAATAGCTTATAAAGAGTTGTTATAAAATTTGATTATCATCATCAGTTCTGTAAAACAAATATTTGCAAGCAAATGTGTCTGAACAATTTGTTCTCTGACATTCTTTTCACATTTGCCTCCCTCTAAGACTATGCTATCTGCCATCTGCTCTTCTGTCTATATTCTTTATTCTATATTTTATAGTAAACCACTGGAAGTAGGAACTGTATTTTAGTAGCATATTAGTTCTATGCCTAACATTAGTGCCTTGATCCACAGTAGAAAAGAAAGGAATAACATTTTACCGCAGTAGAACTGAAAAACAATAAATTATTCCTACAGGAAAAGATATCTGCCAAAAAAGTTCACAAATAATATCAAGTCTCAAGCAGCCTGGAGGTTTCAGAATCTGTTCATGAGCATTCGATCTTTGGTAACAGTGAGGTCAAATTCCATTCATGGTATTTGTGAATTGTTTCCTGTGCTCTCTAACATGCACGTCTACCTCAGTAGTGAAACTCATATGAGGATTATTCCTTTCCTTCCTCACAGTAAAACAGTATCTTCCTTCTTCCTTTCTGACAAGAGTAAAAAGCACCTCTCTTCTCCTGACAGAAACTGAATGTTGTATATGTATGAATCCATAAGCATATGTACACACACTCTTCAGCGTATATTAACTGTCATTAGAAAGCTTTAGGTTATGTACTGTTCATCATTGAAAAAGTGCTCAAAAATGGTGACTGAACTCAACTGGAATTGGGTAGCGCTGAGGCAGGATTGCAGATTAACACACATAGTTCCTTAGTCTGGAGGAGTTCCTTAGTTTGAATCCAGATTTGCACAAGTGAGGACCCAGAAACTTTTGCGCCTCCTTCAGACTAGCCAGACATGTCCTATGTCTAATTCCCAGACTATCATAGCTCCACCTATGGCACTGAAATCTGGCCAACAAGTCTACAAGTCAGGATTCCATAAGTCACCCACCATCACTGTGCCACAACAATGCAACTATACAGCTTCCAAGTTGAAGCTGGCTCAAAACTTCCTTGGGGATTGCACATAACTGTTTGCAGTCACCGCACAGGAATGACCTGGAGTCAGGACTGTGTCACCAGGCTGACAGTGCAAGCAGCTCGGCACCTAGTGCTATCACGGGCACAGCTCTGGGAAGGAGCATTGTGCCAGCAGTGACAAAGCTTCTACTGTTCGGTTCTTTATGCTCCAGGGGCAGCATAAAATACACTCTTTTCAGTGTGGCTACTAACCTAGCCTGAGTTGCATAAGTAGAACCAATGTTCTTCTCATCTTCTTGCTATTCCCAACTGTCCAGTTAGGTCAAGCTGGGGAAATATGCTGTGTTTCAAATCCCTGAGTCCCTCTGTCTGCCTTCAAAGCCTGTTTTAGCCTAAGAGGAAAGAAATGATGGGAGGATTCCCTCAGCTGCACTCCTTCAACTGCCTCCATGAGAAAGAGTGGGCAGAAATCTACCTGACAGAAGATGTCTGTTGCCCTAAGAGAGGAAGATGGCACTTTGCCCACTTGTGACTTTGTGCTATGACAGCATCAGACAGCTAGGAGTGCTAGATGGTGAAAATGGACAGCTTACGTTTACTTGCCGAGAGCTGGGACTTATACTGGCCGCGAACAAGCCGGCAGGTGGACCCATCGCCATTGCAGACCCCACAGTTATCTTCCTTGACAGCGCTTCCCAGCTGGCGGTCACAGCCAACAATCTGGCAAGAAAGAAAGATGTGCAGTTCAGCATGAGCACCTACTGAATGACTGCTTGATCCAGCTCTCCAACTAATTACTGTCAAATTTTTCTCAAATCAAATCTCTCAAATTTCTAGAGGCCACAAAATATGTCAGCACTGAAAGATGAAAAAAAGTCTAGCTGGGAATTTGAACTGAAATTTGACTTGAGATAGTGAGCAGGTTAGTACTCAATGGCTTTTGCAGTCCAGAGAAAGAAGATAATATTGTTGGAAGGGTTTATTTTAGGCTACTGTGAATACTTTTGGTCAGGGTTCTCTGAGAAATTGTACTTCCCTGAGTTTCTCAAAAAAGGAAAAAGAAAAGTCTGTTGCAGATAGGTAGAGAGTCAGGCAAAAGCACTGCAGACAGACAAAGAGTATGGCTGCAATCTCAGGAAAGTTTTACCTAGTAAGCACTTGGGAAAACCATATACTTTTAATTACATTTGACAATAACCCTACTCCACACAGTCAAGGCTTGTTTTCAGATTTGTTAAGCTCTGATAGAGAAGGATGAAATGGTTAAAAAAAAGGAAAGTCAGGAGTGCAATTCCATGCTTTGAAATTCGATTTATGCTTATGGATAAATTATTTTGTTCAAAATGTTAAACATTGGATAGCAAACTGGGCTACTAAGTTCACAAACAACTCACAGTTGCAAGGAGATTCAGTGCAATATATATGTATATATATTTTTTCAGAGCAGTATTATTATAGGCTTCTTTTTCCAACTTTGACTTCTGGGCTCAAATTATGGTATTTTAACAGAAACAATTTAAATCCAAGAAATCAAGCAAGTGAATTCAGTGTTAAGACTATCTTTAAACCTAATAAAAATTGACAGGCTTTTTAGCATTCTGGCCTGAAAAGCAAACAATGAAAAAAAAAAAAAAAACACAAACACAAAACCGTGTATAAAGTTTGCTTTTAAAGGGCATGTGCCATTGAGGCAAGTGCAGATACTGGAATCTTGGAATAAAGAGTTTATTTCAGCTTTAAATTCTCCTCCATCTGTGAGTTCCAATTAAAATCAGAGAGATGAGTCTTAAAAAGTGATACAGCAGGTAGGCCAACATGAAAGCAGTTATCATCAAGGCTAATATCATCCAGCACAAGCTGCACTTGTCAGTTGACCACAAAACTTTATAAACTTTTGCACTTGTGTGTCATGAGGTTTTGACAATGTGAAAAAGTAGACGTTGATTAATACTCTGTATTCACTTGCAGCAGTTTTATTCCCATTACTAACACTATTATTTTACAAGTGGTCAAGTTTACCTGGTTATCTGTAATAGCATGTATATGTATATATATATATATATATGTATAGATATCAAAATTAATTTAAATTAAAACAGAATAGGTTAGATTTGTGTTTGATGCAAGCTATCACTGAATTTCTTTGACTTCACTTGTTTCTGCTAGTTCAAAACTGGTTCAATCTCATATGCTTCTTCAACACTTTAAAAGGACATTCTGAAAATTAATGAAGGTTATGGAATAATATTTCATCCAAAATGATAAATTTCCCTAAAATGTGGCCATAACAAGACTGCAAGAGACATTTTATCACATTAAAGCCACCAAGCCAAATAATAGTAAAATAGCTGAATAAAAAAGTCAAGATTTTCTTGATTGTGGCTCCTCCATAAAGAGCCTTGAAGTAAATATTCATGAATCCTGTCAGTGGTACCATATTAAATTTAGATCAATGTTATTTCTGAGTAGGAACATGCATACAGTAGCTTAATCAGATTCAATACAAGCAGACTTATTTGCTTTAACTTTTAAAGAATATCTCTGGGTAGACAAGATCTGAACGAACTCCATACTTGACCTGAAAACTGTGATACAGTGACTACAGATCAGACGAATCCATATTATGTGGATCCCAGTTCACAAGTATCCAGTGGGAAAGGGTCCAGGGGAAGAATACTATCAGCGAGAGGCACAAAATTCCCTTTTGTGCATAACATCATTTCTGACTACATCAAAGGTTCAGTTTATACTGGAATGCAAAGCTGCACACCTTCACCTTATTCAGAAGGAACATGTGAACTCCTCGTATGTGAAAAGGTTGGACTTGAAATCCAGGTATGAGCCAACCGATTTCAAAATTGGCCCTTACTGCTTTAAAGCCTTTTTAACTCCATGAATCATCAGCTTGCATATCGCCATAGGCTCAACTCTGCTTTATAATTGAGCAACTGTGGGCTAGGTTGCAACTTGTAGAGAAAACTGCCAGGAAAATCTCAGGTGTGAGCGGAAGCTATATTGAGATTCATTGCTCTTTTCGAGGACAGCTATTGCTTGTACATGGCTTAAAAAATGGAGACAAACAAAATGGAGACTTCTCATGAACAGTTAGAAGTTATACAGTACAGTTATTTAGTAATGTATACAGTACTATAGATGTGCTTTAATTTAACTGGTATGGTTAAATTCACTAAAGCAGTTTTAGAATCTTAGAAATTCAATAAAATAAATTTCCAATTTCTCCTTATTTTGGGGCAGCTTTATTTTTTTAATTGCTTCCAAATGTCAACTTTTCATCTCAGTTTGAAACTAGAAACAATTTTGAAAATTTGGAGTTTCTGTGGGATGGAATCTTCCTTTTTTAGTGCATTTTAGGCTTGTTCTTAGTATATCCTGGGGCACTTTGGCAGATGCAGTCTTTTTCAACTCATAAAGGGCTAGGAAAAGAGCTCCTACCAGGAACAAAAATTAATCACTGCGACAGGTTATGCCTGGAATTGATCTCAAGTAAGCAGTTTTCATATGCATTTCTACTATACATTAAGCTTCCTTTGCTTAAAGAAGGGTAATGAAGCACAGATTTTCCACCCTGAAGTCCTTAGAGGTTGAAATTGCTGAAGCGTGTTCAGAGACTCGAGCTGCAAACTGTAGAAAATGTCAGAAGCAGCTCCCTTCAGTGCCTGACAGTCTAAACCAAACCTCATTAAAATCAAGAAAATGTACCTATATCTTCAAAAGGCTTTGGATGTAGCTCTTACATATTTTTAAAGGTATTCCTATGAAGTTCATTGCTATAGTAGTTAAATAACTCACAGCAGTAGAGGTAAATCATGCAGAACTGTGAGATTTCTTAGGCTTTGTAGAGTATATGTGAGACATCAGCTACGCAGCACCAAAATGAGGAAATCATCAGTTAGGTCAGTATCTGCTCCCTGCCCAGTTCTTTGCTGTCTCACCCTATAATGTCCCAGATCATCCTTAACTGGGCTTCCTTTTTATCCTCCTGATAGGCTTAGAGGAGAAAATGTTAGCAACAAAAAGCCAGAATAATAACAGCTAATCCCTAGTTGGCCAAGACCCGTATTGTTTTCTGGCAGAAGATACAACGGTTCTGCTCTGAGGTAAAGATTCCATATTACATTTTAGGCTCAAGTCCCACAGTTCATGCTGAGTTTGATTCATCATAGTTTTTATCCATTAACATGAAGTGAGCTGGCAAAACAGAAAAATAGGAATATTCCTGACACTTAGATACATACGTAAAATACTTTTTACAAGACTGCATAAAGAAGGAAAATCACAGAGTTAGCAGGAACAACTGCTTATGCATAGTTTAAAGGCATCAGGCTAAAAGACCAACAACAGGAGTTGGAACTAACAAAGTGCGTGCGTGAATGTTATGCATGTATGCAGTCCCCTCATGGACTTGAACTCTGGCACAGTTTAGCAAATTTTTTCCAGAAATAAAACTGGACCAGCAATGACAGGTTCTGCTTCAGCCCTGCTTGCCTAGAAATGCCCTGAAGTAAGAAGTTTTCATAATCATTTCTATTCAGTATTAAGAAACCCTGGGCAGGAAATAATGTAATAAAGCAAGCTTGCAAATCTAGCCAATTATAAATAAATCTCTCTATTTTTCAAAGGTCATGTCTGCAGTTCAGATACAAATAGTTCTGAGAACCCGAGAAAAACAAAGTCGCCCTTCAGACGGATGCTAATGTGGGGCTCAATCTGGGACTTATGTAGATTGTCAGTGCTCAGCTGAAGAAAATTTTGGATCCGAGCCCTACTTCAGCTAGGTCCAAAATTGTATTTTACAGTCAGGACCAAAAGCTGCTGTACCCTTTAAACTATTGTGGACAGAACAGGTCGTACAGAAAGCTGGAATCTGGCTGATGTCTCTGATACAGCGACTTGCAGCCCTTGAAGATGGTATCTACCATTTAAATCTGATGGACATTTTACATCCTCGACACTTATCTGGCACAGCCCGGCTGAAGACTCAGTGTTATCCTGTGATAGGGTCCGTCTCGTGCAGTACCAAGCACCAGATGTGATCCCTCTAGGAATTAAAAGTACTGCCTGAAAAACAACACCTAAAACTGGAGACAGTAGCATCATTTTTGCAATGGCCAGGTGCTTTGTAGCAATGCTGGTACAAGCAGGCTTAGTGACACATGCAATTAATGTAATTGGCACTGGAGTCAAGCACCACTTGATCAGGAAATATAAACGGACCTTTGCCCCTGAACAGTAGTCAAATTGCTATTAGTAACTACTTACTTCAGTGACTTTGAGCCACCATCCAAGATGCTAGACATGTGACTGGGCATCTCTGTAACCAAATGTTGTCTGCTGCATTACCTGTCATTGATCTGGAATTGATCTGTGGATCCTGTTTCATATCTGCCTCCAGCAGACTAACATTGCATTGATCTTTAAGCCTGGACCACAACCCCTATGTAGTCCGAAACTACAAGCATGGCTGATCATCCTGAGTCAGCACTTTAGTCAAAATCATATACATGCAAAGCAAACACCTAGCAGCAGATGAATTCAATAGAAATTCTTACTTCTTGTTGTTCCCTCGGGGAAAAGAAAAAAAATGTAGCTTCATTCTGTAATCACCCTTGATTTAAAAAAGGTAATTAAATTAATTTAAAAGCAACTTCTAAATGAGGATTTATAGATACATCAAAATCCTGGATGTGGGAAAAAGGTAACTCCCATCCTTATGGGCAAATTTCATTAGAAGCAATCTTAAATAATAACCAGTGAGTTACCCCACAGAAAAGAATACACAGATCTGGAAAAAAAGCTGTATTTATTTTATCCTCTGATGATATAGAAATCCAGAGGCTGCCTTGTGGAAGAAGCAACACATAAACAGAATTCAGTTTCAGTAGTTTATAGACAGAAGACATGAAGAAATCTGCCACAGAAGAGACTATTTTTGTGATTTTTCATATTCCCTTATGCATATTATTCATATTTCCTTCTTTTTTTGCTGAAGTTTCCTCCATGTGCCTACATTTTGTCAGAGTAAGAGTTTCTTCCTCTTCTTTTGCTTCTTTCCTTCTTGCTTTTGATACAACTGATGAATGAGAACAGAAAATACTAACTTTCCTAGGCAGTGTTCTATCATAGGTTATTATTAAAATAGTTCCTTTTCTCCAGAAGAGTCCCACATATCTTCTGGATAGACAACTTACTTATTCAGGGGAATAATCCTGCTTTTTCAGGGTAAATTTTTGTGAAATTTTGTAAAAGTGTATGAAGATATTCCAACAAAAGATTGTTGCAGAGGCCTGCATAAGTCAAAACTCATCAAGACAACTCTCCTTTAGCACCCTCAGAACAATATGCCTGAGAACCTGAAACTGACTGTGTGGTCTTCTCTCTAGACTTGCTCTCTTATTCTAGACTGTGAAGCATTAAATAGTAATAACCTTTAATTTCCCCTCCTGACACCTTGCAATTATCTGTGATCCTTTGTTGCTTCTGATGACTTCATGGCATACTTGGACTGACCACATGGACCTCTCTTCTGCTCTCTCTATAAACTCCCTACTCACAGACAGACCTCTCCGTAATTGCAGCCAGTTCGCTATCTACCAGCCTGGAAAATGAAGATCTTTAACATTTAAAAGAGGTTAAGTTCCCTGAGCCATTGATGAAATTCCCTGACTATATTTGCTTAGAAATATGGTACGCCAATATACCCTCCAAGGTCTAAGAAAAACCTGGGCTGCCTGGTGCACTTGGGCTCTACCAGAGGATAGTGGGATGAGAGATGAAATTACTTAAAAGGATTACAGCCCTCATCCTGAATACTCATAGTATGAGTGAAAGCTTTTCCAGGGTCTTCAGTGTGAACCTCAGGTCTTCTCAGTGAAGACTCTCAAAAGAGTCACCTGGCACAGGCACCTTGACATACTCACAACAGACAGAACATCTGAGCTACTCCAGAATCCGACAATCTTCCTCCGACAGCCCAGGTTTTTCACTTTCATATGGAGACTCATGGACTCTCCTGACTTCCTAATAACTGTAGCAGAACAACACAGGTCCAGTAACCCAGAAACTTCAGATCATACTTTTAAATTTCTTTTTTGCTAAGTATACAAATCACAATGTACTTCCCCCAGCAAAGTGAGGCACTGCCTGTGCTGCTGGCCTTCACCAAAGACACAACCCACAGCAGCAGGATGGGAGCAACAGGAGGTTCTACTGAAACACAGAACACAACCTCTCTGAAGAGATGGACCATAAAGTGGAAAACCAATAGCTCAAGGCTGGAGAACGAAGGATTAACAGTGCAAATGCAGCTACTTTCACATAATAAACATCACCATTTCTTCAACACTCTCTGCCACAAAAATGTTGTTATCTAGCACATGATAGCAATTACACTTATAAAGTCATTAGGCTTTTCATTCCATTTCTTTTTGTGCTCTGGAACCATGCCATGTTATACAAAATACGTACTTACTTCTCAGCAGAAAAGTGATGTTCATTAACAACAAAAAAACAAAACAAAATCTCCACTTTGTTCATTTAGGTTTTAATATGTTCAAAAAAAAAGAAGGATCTTTTTGAACATTCTATCCAGGAGCTTAGTGCAGATTGCAAAAAATGCAAATTAATTATAATCACTGTACTGGAGACTAGGCTAACCTGAAAAAAATAACTTAGAACCAATCCTGTCAATGTTTTCTACATGCAAGGGGGAACACAGTCACTCTCAGACCTAGACACTAGAATTAGTATTATACCTTTTGCTTTCATTTCTGGTGTTTCCAG
>JAWLRI010000157.1:929656-982602 GCA_034781795.1 Crypturellus tataupa
GAAGTACAGAAGACTGAATCTTCAGCCATCTGTAAATACCTAGACATTTTTTCTCAATGCTTTCCCTTATTTATATATTTATTATATTTATTATTCATATACCTAATCGGTATTCAACCTGATTTCTATCAGAGCCTCGACAGAAGAAAAAGATCACCAGTAGAAGCTCTCATGGGGAAGTGAAAGCATACACAGCTGTTGAAACACAATCAATGCCTATTTGTAAAGAATTAGCCAGAGCCTGCTCCTTCCTACTTTGCCACTAAATGAGTAAACAAGGAACACATTTGGTTCTTTTGTATGAATGGAAATCAGCAACACAGGTAAAAATCTACTGCTGGAAATTACTCTCACTAAATAAATCATATATCAAATTAAAGTTCAGAAAAGCAGGTCCTTGTACAAGTCAGAAAATTATCCAAATTGCTAGTGGTAGCAGGCATGGTGGAGGATAGTCTCTAAAACTTCAGCAACGAGTTTTGTAGAGTAGAAATATGATGACTATTTTCTTCCAAGGCTTCGACCATGGAAGAAAGAGTCCTGACCTTTTCCATTCTCGGCCTGGGAAGTTGTCCTGGATCACCTGTGCATGGTGTGCAGAGGGTATGGTCCCAAGCTAAGCAAAAAGGAAGAGCTCACGGGGACAGCTATGATAATATTGATTATAAATATACACATGCAAATATATGTGCATGTATACCTGTATAAGTTTGTATATATACAGGACATAACGATGCAGTAAATAGTAAATGTAGAAGTACAGTGAAGGAAAATACTTAATTAGTGTTATCTTTACTGTGGAAAAATCTGCAAGGTATAGTATGAGAAAACACTATGCCTGTACTTTCAAACCCAAGTATAATTTAGTAATTAACTTTCCTGAAGATCTGCTTCTAGAAATGACAAATATTTTAATCGTTAGGTATAAAATTGCTTTTAATCTATAATATGGTTCATTTTATTATTCCAGCATAAATATGAAGTAATTTAAAATTTGCAATACTACTAATAACAATCGGACTATTAGCATCATCACTGAATCATCAACAGTGAAGCAATCCTAGACTACTGTAAAATTATTCCAGATTCATTCTAAGGCAACTGGAGGCAAAACTTGTTTTATCTGCTTTTGCCTCGTTTCTTTACATAACTTGAAGGGAGTCAGTAGCTGTTAACTCTGAATGTATATGAATTGAGTCACCATTTGCCACATACCACACACACATCTCATCAGTTTCTTGGCCTAGTATGACTCCTACTGACACTTAACCAGCTGGAGGAGTAGGAGCTAGAGGCTAGAAGTCTGGCCTTCTAATACAAGAATCCCGTAAGCATTATGGTAGCTGTCATGATTTTTCTCACAGAAGGGATACTGCTGTCCTGAGATGTGGCCAAAACGTTTAAAGCAAGACTTCAGATAATACTCTTCACTGTGGCTTGCTTCATTTCTGCTTTATACTTGCTGGAAGTTTTAGTAGAGATTATTAGAAATCAAAGAAATTAGAGGGAGGAAATGTCTACTGCTGCTCAGTTTGTTCCTGTCAGCATTTGACAGCAAATTACATTTTCCTGAAGGCCAGTCATTTCTGCTTGTGCACTTGTGCACACAGAGAAAAAGAACACCTCGAGTATATCTTATAAAATAGCAGGAAAAAAAAAAAGAGAGAGAGGCCAGGTTCAAAATCTTCTATTATTTTAAACTAACTCTTCTGGAAAGAAAAATGAGAAGGAAAAGGAAAAGGAAAAGGAAAAGGAAAAGGAAAAGGAAAGAAAAAAGAAAGGAGAGGAGAGGAGAGGAGAGGAGAGGAGAGGAGAGGAGAGGAGAGGAGAGGAAAAAAAGAAAGAAAAGAAAGGAAAAGAAAAGAGAAAAAAGAAAGCACTGATGGTGTTTCCATTTAAGGGAGATTTAACATTAGGTGTGACTTGCATAAAGCAGAGTGCAGAATTAAGTATTCTAACACATGCTTAGTGCAGCTGACTCCATTTCTTTGTTGGTGCTCTTGAGGATGATGTCAAGTTCAAATAAAAATGACAAATTTGATTTTAAATTAAAAAAAAAAGAGATACTATTAAAAAAAAAAAAACAAAATTGAAATGAAGAGCATTCATTCATTTAACTTAACTCAGACATGGGAAAATTTTCACATATATTAACACCTAAATTTTCCCATATAGAATTTATTCCTAAAATAGTCAGCCTAACAGACAATATACTTTAAGTTCTAACAAACAGAGACAGAAAGTTAAAGTTGCTGTTATCTGTGAATATGAGGATGCACAATTTTCTTCAGTTCTTCAATTCCTTACTGATTCTCCTCCACAGTTACTTCCTCTAAGTTTCACAGATGCAACTGAGGATCACTGGTAAAGTGAGATCAGAATGTGGCCTTAGCACTTGAAAATTGAGATGAGCCCTTTTGCAGCTCCAGCTGCCATATGGGGACTCAACTTTATTCTCACAAAACCCAATAATGGATTTAAAGTAGCCAGGAGTACATTTAAAATCTGTGAAAACAAACTAGAAATGGCTACTTTTAAAACGTGCTCTAGATCCCCATTAAATAAAACTATATAGAAATTTCCTGAAGTGTAATTTTAAAGTTCCATTTCTCCAAAAATGCATTCTGCTGACTTCAATATAGTCATTCAAGCTGGCCACAGTGTACAATCAAGGCATAATGTACCCTAAGGTAAACTCAAAATGAGACTCAAAAGTTACCTAAGAAAAGTAGTCCGAAAAAAAGCAGACTGAAATAACACAGGGATTCATACAGAAAGTAATTAAAAGTAGTTAGAAGAAACAAGCCAATTAGGGAGAAACAGGAGGCAATATGAAATTAGGTTTTCATTTGAAAAATGTTTGTCAAACTCTGCCCCATATCAATTCAAAGACAAAACTCCAGAAAGATATAATACAAGTCAGCACTTTTGAAAACTGAAAATAAAAGATAGAAATAAAAGAGGAATCTTGCACATTTCACCTCCAGTATTTTCAGAAGAAATTTGTATTTGCCCATGAGAGTCAAAGCTATGGAAGACAATCAGGGAAGAGAAAACTGGGAAGAGTAACGAGGTGCACAGAAAACAATTTAACTAACTTTATTTCTACCACTAATAGCTTGGAGGCACTGACAGAGGCAGACGCACCCCTCACATGCTAAGGAACAGCCCTCGGGTTTTATCAGAGCGCTGACACAATTGTTTGATCCATGGGGAGAAACACGTTGTGTCCATTTAAGTATACACTGATATTAGTGTTACCTATACAAATTCACAATTCTTTTGCAGACTCTATAATTGAATACGCATGTTTATATGGTTTATAAAATGTTCTAGCTGAACCACATTCACTTCCTGCTCAGCTGCCAGCACGAGTAAAAGAAAATTATATGTAGGGGTATAATCAGAAGAACATACTAGAATAGTCTAAATACACCTCTGGAAGTTGAAATAATACTTGGATCAATGCAAGCCCACTAGGAAGGAAAATTGAAGGTTTCTTTACAACAGTTTTACTCTGGACAATTCAGAAAATATACTTCTGTATCTCTGACATATTGAAATTACTTCTTGAAATTACCTTATTAACAGAACCTGTTAATAAATATAATGTCATTTTTGAATGTCCAAGACCTGAGAATGAATTCGAGGCTCAGGAGGCTCCATTTTTTTAAACTGTTAGAATTGATTACCTTTATATTATTGCAGCTGTCAGCTGCAGTGCCCTGAATCACACAGCTCTTGAAATATCTCATAAGAAAATGTTGTTGAACCTACAAAGATCACTTGACCCCTCAGACCTATCAAGACCAATAACCATTACTTTTAAAGTGTGTTAACCATTTTAGGTAAGTGATTTTCCTAACTGGACTGCTGTGCTTCTACTTATATTAAAAAAAAAAGCTACAAAACACAAGAAGACAGATATGTGGGTCTGAGCGGCTAAACTTTTCTCGCTGGTGGCCAGAGACAGGACAAGGCATCATGGGTACAAATTGACACTCAAGCAGTTCCATCTCCATGTGAGGAAGAACTCCTTTCCTGTGAGGGTGACAGAGCCCTGGCACAGGCTCCCAGAGAGGCTCCTTGTGGAGTCTCCTTCTCTGGAGATCTTCCCAACCCGCCTGGATGCCGCCCTGTGCCCCGTGTTCTGGGTGTCCCTGCTGGAGCAGGGGGTTGGACTAGGTGATCTCTAGAGGTCCCTGCCAACCTGACCCTTTCTCCGATTCTGTGATTCTGTGTCTCTTCAGGCAAACTAAAGTTTTCAGAAACTTGCATATTCAACTTAAGTCAAGAGACCTAGATGATCTAGATGCGGCCCTTTTTCATGGCACAGACGAGATTAGCTGGATAACTGGCTATTCTATTCCATTTACTGAAGGATTAACACTCGCTTAGCAGAAAAAGGAAAAAAAAACAGTAATGAAAAAGGGAGATGCATTTCCAAAGACACATAACATGGCTGAAAATACTCAAGCAAACAAACAGGATTGCTGTGCGACTGGGCACTGAAACTTGGTCAACTCAGATTAGATGTATTAAGCACAGAAAAAGACAAAACCAACTTCCTTTTCTCTACAGTCGTACTTCAGTCTATGAGCATTTCAGGAGACAAAAGTTTGGTTCCTTCAAAAGAACAGCCATACAGAAGTACAAACACAAAGGTAATAAAAGCCTTTCAGCAGAAGTAAGAAAACAGATCAGGAAACCAATAGATATCTGAATCAAGAAGAACATCTGAAAACAAAGAGCCAATATTTAGCAATTTTATTGGTAGATCCCCATGCATTGTGGTTAAGAAAGGCCTCTCTAACTCTGCTTTTTAACAGGTAAGCAAACTGGGGCCTCAGGAGCTTTAGCAGGTTGCTCAGGCCTGCAGTAACTCAGTGGCAGAATCCTTAGTTTGGTGCCTCATCTATTGGACTGCTGTGAGGTATTTTGAATGATAATCCTCAAAGCAAGACAGTTTCCTGCATTTGCCAAATTTCAAAACAAGTATTTAAAATATTATTTTTCTAGGACATTTTCAATTGGGATCTGCTAGTGGAGCTAACTACAGAACAGCAAGAATGCATTCCTCCAAAAAAAACAAAAGAGAAAAAAACAGGGAAATGGCAGAAAATAACTTCTGATACACCTTTGAAATTTGTCCACCTTTCTGTAGACAGTATAATAGAAAGCAGCATAAAAAGTGAAAAGAGACTATTAAAAATAAAGATCTATAAAGGTAGAATTATGTAGGAGAAGTAGTAGACTAGATAGCTGAGGGAAGGAAGGAAAGACATGAGAGTAAGACTTCTCTTCTTACTTGGCACAAGCCACTGATGCACATATCCAGCGATTCAGTGTAGCATCGGGTGCCATCTAGGACCTTAGGCGCCAGTTCTACCACCAGAGTCGTCCCTTTGGCCTGGCACTTTAGTGAGCACGGATTGTCAGGATCATTAGAGACAGGAAGCCATTCATAAAACTGTCCCTGGTACTTGACGTCATTATGAGCAGAGCACTGCTGGGCGCGAAAATCACCTGCTTCCGGAGGACAATCCTAGAGAAACGAAAGACAAAAAAGGGTCAGTAAGTCTGTTCAGGACAGGTGCTTTCAGAATTGCATAGCTGGTTGCACTTCATAGCATTCAGATTAAGGAGTTTGACTATTTAGACAAACACACTTACAGAAATGGTGGAGATCATTATAACTACACTGGATATTTATAGTTTTTTTTTCTTTTCTTTTTCTTTCCACAGAAGTAATGAAAAACATGCAGGCCATGGTTAAATGTGCTTGGGACATAAGAAACATATTTACACATCTGTGGCTTAACCACAGAACCCATCAGCCCCGAAACAGCCTTACTGAATCACTACCCGCTTGGGCACACATGTGGATATATGAGCGTGCACTCCCACCCTCCTCCAGCCAGCTGTTCCTCTTTTGTTTGGAGAGAAAGTAAAAAATCACTGGATTCAATTGTTTGTTTATTCAAGCATTCTTCTCCAGCTTTTGTCCCCCAGTGCCCTAAATCAGTTGGGAGAGCAACAGGACAATAGAAAACAAGAAAAATGGCATATATATTTTTATTTCTTCAATTTACAGGAAGCAAAAATAATCAGTAATGTAAAATAATAACATCACAATATAATATAATAATCAGTAATGTATGGGTAAACCTTTTGCTGAGTAAACCCTTAAAAAATTATTTTAGGAGGTCTGAGAGACATATATACCCCACTGCATCATTCTCTGATAAAAACAAAGACCACTCACATTACTTAAAACCTTCTTGCTAATTTTTCTCACTGAAATGAGAACATAAGGGCTTTTCTTAAAACTAATGGATAGTTTCTTGCCATGATTTAGCACTGAAATTAATTTAATCAAGTACTCAAGAAAGTAGGGCTTTAAAAAAACAATTTCAAGCAAAATAAACAGTTTCTGATCCTTTAATACTGATTTTTCAAGTTTTTCTCTGCAATCAACCACAAAGGCAAGAAGTTCACTTTTTTTTTTTTTTTTTTTTTTTTTTTTTTTTTTTTTTTAAGAAGTAACCTGAAGTGCCCACATAGTTACAGGAATGCAGCCTTAGGAAAAGCATTAAATATTCTGAGAACTGGATAAAACAGAAATTGTTGGCAACATGGCTATGATAGATAAGTAAAGCCCCACAGACCTCCATTTTGCTGCTGTAAGGAGTGAACATACTCCTCAAGGAAGCATTACCCCATACTTATGGAGGGATATGAATGTGGATCACAGAGTTAGTGGGGAAGTATTTTGCCATATATTAACACTACATAATCAGGAAATAATATTGTAAGATTTCTGTATTCTCTGCTTGTCCTCAAAATAGCTCTTTCAAACTACAGAAATTCTAATAACTTTTTTAACAAACCTTCTTCACAGACTTAGCTTCCCGGCCTGGAAAGTTGTGCTGCTTTTTGGGCAAAATATCTCTGCTCAGGTTTAAAAGATCACCTCTGCTACCAGATCTTTCTCTGCATCTTAATTCACTAATTCTTTGAGGCTTCTTTTAAAAAGGGCAGATTACGGCACCTTTCAGTAAGTGTTGTAGGGTTTGCATGTTGTTTTATGACATCAAAGCATCATTGTGTAGTAAAAAGGTCTAGAACAAAACTTCTCTTAAAAATCAAACTTTCCCATCTCTTCTGGAAGCAAAATAGGAGATTGGCTAAAATCTTATCATTTATATACTCTTGCCTGCAATCCAGAATAACCAGTCTGACTTCCCATTCACTCTGTTGTAGCAATGAGGCTATACTCCTTACATCTGAATGGTGAACAATGTTGGATCACGCCTTTCCAAGTATTTCTTATAGTGTTCAGATCATAGATATGAGAGACAGCCTGAAGCTACTGATTTTAGTTAGTTTGCTTCCTAAAGTCATTGAAAATTTTCAGTTCATTTGCTTTGCCATTGACTTTAATGTCATACAAGCATAACACGGGTCAAGCATTACCCAACAGTCTTATTGCTACAAGACACAAAATGGATTAAGGTCTACCAGAAGAAAAGGAATCTCATCCAAACTTGCTCTAGAACAGTATGTATCAAAGGGCAATAAAGCAGAGCTCATTCATTCTCTTTGGAAGCAAATGTTTGTGCCCAAACTTGTAACAGAATTTTGCAGTAGGATGGTTCAGACGCATACTGCTTTTTTGTTCATATGTTACGGAAAATAAAATGAAATGTAAATGTTAGATGCATTTTAGTTTAATTTTATAACGTCCAGAAGAAATTCTACAAAATTCTATAAAATCGGGCTGTTTTGTCATCTGGTCAAACAACTGACATAGAGCAAATCTTGAGCGACAGAACACAGGGAAAAGAACAGGAGAATATTTTGAGTTTCATTATTCCTCCATAGTTATATAATTCAAAGAAAAGGAAAAAAAAAAGGACTTTCTGTTCTTCTTTTACACAGAGAACGAGATAACAATTATAGCTTGACCCCAGACCTAGTTTAGCTCTATTTTCAGTATGGAAGAAGAAAGAATTGAGGAACACTATGGCCTTACTTCCTGCCACAAAATTTTCTGGTGCATAATCTTCTCTGAATTTTTCTTTCCGTAAGCGAATACAGTCAGGTCTAATGGCTTGGCTTATGCTTGTCTCAGAGATCCAAGCCAACTCTCTTGTTTGGTTCAAGCTTGGCTCTGCCTTCCAAGCTTCCTGGCTTGCAAGAGCTTTATTTTTACAAAGACAGAAAGGCCCAACAAAGTACACAACATACAGAGCACATAATTCTGCTTTGTACAGGATTCAATACCATGTTTGTTTGGTAGGATTTTATTTTTAAATCAAAGAAATAAAAAAACATATGGTCAACATAGCAAGCTTTCAGGACACGGCAGGTGACAAGGAGCAAATGTTAAATACTTCCAGTCTTTGATTCATGATCAAAATAAAACAATGGATTTAAATAGGAGATCGTGTGTTTAAAAAAGTTTTCATGTGAAACTTGAATCCATTCAAAGAATACATTCAAGTAGTCACAAGGGCAGACACGAATACTTATCTTGGCACACAGATACAAAAAGGGGTGAGAGTCTGGCCCACCACTTCGCTCCTGCTCAGATCCTAAATCCTAAATCTGCCTCAGAGCCTTGCAGATCCCTTTCCATTAGAGAATTCTTTAGCGAGCATTTCCTTTAGTTAGGAAATCCCATGTACTTGTACCTACACACATAACACTGCATGACCTGTGAATGTTTTTCATACTATAATGGACAATGTTAAGAAATGTTACTGCACAAATAGTATCCTTCATTAGACACAGTTTACTGAGAATGAAAAAAGTGAAAACTGCACAGAACTTGGCTCTGCTTATTAATCTCTCATCTATGTTTTCTTTGGCTTTTTAAAATTATTATTTATTGTTTGTATTATATGTCACTGGGGACCAAAGCCTCTTCGAACTGGGCTTTGTGCAATCATATAATGAAATACAGATATAAGCCTGTAGCTTGTAGATGAGTGTTTTAGTTTCTGAAATAGTCGATAAGGCATAGTCGTAGTGTTTTATTGCCTATTTGTTCAAGTAGTAAATTGCTATTTTGCTCTAAACACTTATGGCACCCTTATTTAAGACCATTTCCCTTCTTGTCCTAGGCTTTCTGTGCCTTACTTCTCCAACATTGGCTCCTGATCATAAGAAAGCATAGATTCCAAATTAACAGAATCTTTTCACTTTTGAAAAATCAGAAGACCTTCAGCATGTGTATATGGGCAGTTGGGGCTTGGTGGTAAAGGATATTCTGTAATTTCAGTTACCATTGCCTCCTCAGCTTGAGAGAAGTTATATTTTACATCACCTGGCGGTCTGATCTCGGGAAAGTAACCTACATAACAGTATATGGCATGCCTACCTGTGCCATAATGAGGTAGACAGGCAGGGATGATATTTTGCAGATATTTTGTCAGAAGTCAAGAGCCAAGTCAGAGCAGCGCTGAGCCCAAGGCAGCATATCTTGATATGCTAGATCTTCATATGCCAGCATGTTTAGATCTGCTAGGAGAACGGGATTAAAATTTTGCCTAGGAGGTCTGTCTTACAGCCTGCAACAGCAATGCTGTCTGATAGCAAAGGCAGTATAGTTGTGTTCTGGATTGCTCCAGCTCGGTTGTATATTCAGATCATACTGTTTCAGGGTGTTTTTGGAAATTATGTGAGAGTACCTACAGTTATGAAGAACCACAGCCATCATATTCTTTAAGAATAAGAAAAACTTGAGAGACTTAGTTAAGTCTTGTTCAAGGTTCCTATTCAACGTGGCTTTCTAGGGAAGAAAAGCGCAACTGAATGAGAAACAACTGTTTTTCCACTAACTGTGAATCCTAGATGGCTGTTGCATGATCTTCAAGACGGGATATTTCTGAGCCTGGATACTTGCAATCTCAGTTCATCTTCAAAATCGGGACATTTCCTCTATTTTGATGAAAATACACATCTTCTTAAAGACGGTCAGAAACCCCTTTGATGTGTGAAATATATTTAAAAATAAACAGAGAAGTTGTATCTTCACTTCCTAGACACCACCTAATCCTGGTCATATTATTGCAACTTCTTTCACTTCCTCTAGTCATTTTTTTTTTTAACTTGACCTTCTTTTTGACCCTTTTGTAATTCATAAGGTCCATGGAGTTCTGCCATGCTTGAATCCCATTCAAAATAATTTCTATTCCTTAACAAACCAATGGAAAAGATAAGATGAATCCCAGATGTCCCTCAATGCTGATAGGTGGATCAGATTTCATGGGACATAAGAGGCTTTTTTAAAGTTTACTTAGTGGGTAAAAGATTGTATCTAGGCTCCAATAGGTGGAAACAGTTGGGGAACCTTAAAACTGTTTACAGTATATGCGCTTGTATATTTGTACAGGTCAAGAATGATTTACTATACCTGGAGCTTTTCCTATACAAAAAATGACTAACAATTTGCTATTCTGTGCAGCATCTGACAGAACAATGTACTCAACTATCTTCATAAAGTACATACTGTATTTCAGCTGCACAGATTTTTTTGCTGAGAAATAAATGCTGAGGTCCTCCAACAGGGGTTTTCCCAGGGCTAAATGAGAATTTCAGATACAAGTACAGAGATTTAGGAGATTTAGGGATTTAATGGAAGCTTCACTTGTCCTCGAAGACCTGTCAAACAACCTGCTTGAATTAAAGTTTCTAACAGCCAGATTTTTCATTTATCTACTCCTGTGACCTTCTGAATAGGTTAGGCACATGTCTAACTCTTTAGGTTAAGTGAGTGAGGCCCATACTATAGGCTTCTGTAACAGCCCCAAGACAGATTTATTTGACAGAGAATAGCATGAGATGAAGAATATCAACTAGGTAAGAGAGCAGTATCAGCACAAACTTCTACCCTGTTTTAAATGAACATGGATTGGAGTCAGCGAAATATCAACCCAAGATGTTTTCCATTAGAAATTATAAAATTTATTTTGAACAGATACTAGAAGAAATTATATGTTTCCATTTTTTGCAAACAATTCAATATGAAATTTGTGTTTCAACTTAAACAAAAATGAAATATTTCAGTCAAAGACAAATATAAAAATAAAATGCTACAGCACTGCCTTTTCATGGATGTCACATTGATCAAAAATAGATATGCAAATTAAGAGCTTATTTCTATCAGAAATTGCATGTCATGAAGTAACCGGAGTGAGCAGGTCTAAAATACCACTATGATGGAATTGAATTTGGTTGTCTTGTCTATAAATATTCTTAATGTATTTACATAGAATGCCAGAATTTTATTTTCTATTTTTGAATAGTCTTATTGCTGACAAGGAAGCATATCCAGAATTCAAAGCAGCTATTATTAGCAATTGGTTTCCAAGTAAGAAAAAATAATTCCTAAACAAGACACATTGACACTGAGGTTTTAAAATGCATTTGTTCAAAAATATGATGGCAGTTATTAAAATCTTGCATTTTGAATAACATGCTGTAGTCACAATAAATTATCCTAGTTTGGAATAAATTTCACTTAAAAAGTAAGCTGAAAATAAACTTAACTTGCTGTTAATAAAGACATAAATATAATACTTGTTCTTTTCTCTGGAGTAGAACTACAAAGTAAATGTTAACAGTGCAGCATTCAAGTATGGGAACCACCAAATTGTATTGCAAAGTCCACACTTTGATTTTGCTTTGACAAATCTTTTGACAAACCTACAACTGCAAAAGGCTTTCACATCTCATTTCTGATGTGGCATCCACCAGATGTTAGAAAAAAAAATGAATCCTAATTGTTATTCGTATCAATCTAACAAAATTCCACCAGAACATAGTGCTTTTCAAACACACAAACCAGCATAAGCGCCTGAGAACAATGATGTATCTATCTGGAAGTTTAGGTTTGAGCTAGGCTTTGCTGCATGGCAAGAAAAGAGTGTAATTTCATCAAAAGTGGGATGGACACTATTGGCACTGGCCATTTACAAAAAGCAGCATAAGGTGATAAGAAACAGGGATGGAAGTAGCTTGTCTGAAAGCAAGCCAAAGAATGGGGAATGTCATTGTAATTTAGAGTTGGTATTTCAGCCAAGTTAAGAAAGTGAGGTATATAGAAAAAAGAACTATAAATGATATTTACAAGATTTGGTGGTCTGATTAATGGAGTCTACAATCTACAGATTAAATCTAAGACTTACAGAACTGCTCTAAACTACATAGTACATACAAAGAACTAATAGTGGTGCACAACTTCTGGCATTGTTTGTTTTCATGTTGAATCATCAGTATCTCAAGAGCATCTTTATTTGCAGTGTTCATCATCATGTTGACAGGAATGAGCAAGTAAATACGGAAAGCAAAGACCTTTGAGAATGGAATGTCAGCTCTCCTGCTTCTCAGTTTTTCTGGCTTCACTCAGGAAGCAGTGCAATGAGAAGAAAAATATCAGGGGAAAATCAACATGTTTTCAATCATACACATGCAAAAAATGTTTTGATAATTGAAGACAGTGAGGAGAGAAAGGTGAAAGACTGTATGTTCCAACAAACCTTGCTCTGCTACAGTAGTTGCAGCTGGATAGAAAAAGAGATGAGTGAAAAAGGTAGCATGACAAGCCTTATGCAAAAGTTGAAAAAGAACCCGACAACTGAGAGTACACCTAAAATAAAGAAATAAGAGTGTGATAGCTAAAAGAGAAAAAAAAAAAAAACTCTGAAAATCCTGCTCACAGTTTGGATTTTTTTTTTTGCCCTGCAGAGTAATGTTAAGTACAGTAACACAGCTAGGTACAAAAACATGGTTTAACTGCGTTCAGAGTGATTCTCTATTGAAAAATCCCTGCTTCCATGGCTACATTCTAAAATCATTGAAATATACCTGGAATCAGTACTGATATTAAGAAGAAGAGAGACTGATGTAATTTGATCCTAGGTAATTTTCAGATTCCCTAGTTCTTTCTTTCAGTATTTATACAAGTGGCTCCATACCTAAAATCTTCCCATTTTAAGATCACCATCAGGCAATATAAGCAGCTAACATACTGAATGAGACTTGCACTTTTAGCAACTGCACAGAAGCTTTATAGACAGAAGCATCTACTGTGAAAAAGGGTTCAATATCCCTAGAAAAACAACTTAAGAAATGGATGCACCTCTCTCCCTTTCCTCTCTTTTTTTTTATTCCGTTCCTTTTTTCTTTCTCCTCCTTTAATTTAATTTCAGGATAAATTAAAACCAACTGTAGAAAATCTTGCAAATGATAATGCCTATGAAAATGTTTTCATTGCCAAACTCCAAGAAATATTCCTCCATTTCACCTTCCAAATAGTATGTTTTTATGTGACTATTCATCCATTTCCACAAAAGGACAATTATGTCAACAAAGATATGTCACTTCAGAGAAAGATAGTTTGTAGATAATTAAATGGCTAGGTATCTTATGAATAATAACAAGAGCACTCAAGTTATGCATAAGCTAGTGGTAATGAAGGCTCACACATCAGGACAAATTGACTTCCCAAGGAAACAAAAAGAAATTTCCTAGCATGTGATAGGCGAGTTTCATTTGCAGGGTAAAAAGAGAGTTTACTCTCGCTTTCCAGTGGCAGACTATAGTTCAGCATAGATGCAAATGTCAGTTTCTCTGGATCTGGTCTGACTTTCAAATATCTTTTGGAATGGAATCCTAAACGGGAAGGTCTGAGTAAACAGTAGACAAAAATGCATACACGATTGTGTGTCTTTTCCAGTGCAGAATTCTACAACAAGTCATACAACCAGTTGCTTCCAAAGCTCAACTTGTGTGTAAGCATCCTTGGATTTTTGAAGGGAGACATAGCGGATTTCATTAAAAAGAAGATTGCTTTTACTACTCTGAATTCGAAAGAGACTAACCGTATTTCAGCAGCACTGCTCAGCACAGCTCAGCAGCAGAAAGAATTTCAGAACAGAGCTGCTTGTCAAGGGCTCCCAAACTGTTTTGTGTTTCTGCACAAAATAGTTCAGAGTGGCACCAAGCACAGGGCTAAGGGCCACCACAGCCTATGGCAGGATCCTGCCTCAGCTTCAGCTGCTGATCACTGCAGTCATTGACAGTGGGAGTACTGAGGTATGGCAGAGTAGAGATGATAAATGGAAGGTCAGAACACCCGAATCAAAGATTCAACGTGCTTAAAAAATAAAATGTTTTCCCCTTAGTTCAGATGCCTGTAAAGTGAATCCACCCAAGTACTCCTTTAGGCATAAAATCATATATGAAAGGCCTGGTGGAACTCTAACACAGCCAAAAGTTTGAGGATATAGTTTGAATTAGTTTTAGTTTGGCAAGTGAAATAAAAACAACTAAATGAAAACTCATTCCATCCTTTTGTTAACAGTGTAACAGAATCCACCCTTTATAGTCTTCAATAAAAGGGACAAATTACAAATGTAATTCTAAGTTTTCATAATTCAGTGGTGAACAAAATATTGACTTCAGAACAGTAAAGCACCCTGAAAGTTTCCATTTTGGGTTATTTTGTGTTGTATAATTAAGACAGTTCTGAGCTGGATGCTGCAGTGATATGCTGCAAATACAAGGTAAGTTAAGAATTTCTTGGCAAAACTTTGCAAGGCTTAATTAGTAGGAAGACTGTCCGGGCTTGCAGGCCCAAACCAGAATCTAAGTTAAAAATAATATTAAAAAATAATCTTTATCTTGGAAAGTTCAGCTCAGCAATCCAAAATAAATGTTGCAACATAGGTAAAATGCAGTAGGTTGATCCAGCAATAAGGAGAGTAGGATACTAGTGTATTTCACTCCTCTCAGTGTACCCCAGAGCAGGTCAGGAGCAGAAGGGGTCTGTTACAACACACATTCAAACCAAAATAAAGCTCACAAGTCTCACTAAAGCCACATTAGCTCTAAAAATAGTCTTTTTTTTTTTTTTTTTTGTCATATTCAATAGTGTTATAGCATGCAGCTTGACTGACACAAACTGACCTTCCCATTTTTTTAAAGGGATGGTGTAGCTGAAGTGCCTCACAGCTGGAAACTGGACTGTGAAATCAGCCAGCAGGCCTATTTACTGACTGTGATTGTCACTTATTGAAGCAGATGTCTGGACCGATGCGAAGCTTCAGTGACCCCAGAACCAACTTCTGAAGTTCAGAAGTGTGAGAAAGAAGGTCATAATTCCTGATTCATGGGAGATCAGAATTCAAACACAAGCAAGCAATGCTTTGCTTTGTGAATTGTGGTCTGTTGAAGAGAATATATGGCAAATCTGAGGGCACATGCTCAGTTTTTTTAACATTAACTTTTTAACTTTTGCAGACAAAGCACCTATTGAAAGGCTTCTGAGTTTGTCCCTATCAGACATATGAAAGATTGGCTCAGTGAAAATTTGACTTCATTTTCCATCTTTACTGGTGGAACTGACGTTGCTCTGTGTAATTTGAGAGCTTTTACAGTTCTTGGCACACAACAAAACTTTCCATATTAAAGTCTTTACTTCCACTTTCACCAGTGAAAACATACTTTCACCTTGATGAGAACAGTCCTTGAAGCTCCTTACTTTATAGTATTAAAAACCACATTCTACTATAGCAAAAAAAAAAAAGAGAAAAGAAAAAGCAAAAATCTTTGGCAAGAGCATAAGACCATAATGATAGCTGAGACATCAGAAACTCCTTTACTAAGACATTCTACCCAGTTCCAGTACCGGGTGGGCACAAGTGAATAGTAATACATATCTCATACTAACTTGTCTTCGGTCCTTAACAGCTTAATCTTCAGGCCTGACAGGCTGCCCGCTTTGAACCAGACGGTTACCAAAGCAGCACTTGCAATCCGATCGCTCTTTGACTCTGCCAGAGTAATTACACAGAGCTGCTCTGAAGTTTCACTGACACTCTGTTTAGAAAAGCAACCCCATCCAAACAGTTTCAGCATCATGCTATGCCATAACCACTCCAGCTTTCAAGAAACAGAGAAAGATTTGTCAGGAGTCCTGCGATGCAAAAGTAGTCTAGATAGCTACGGTATTACTGCTATCACACGGCTATTGAATTGTCTTAAGTTACCGGTACATCACACTCATAGGTGATGATTTGCATTATATCATAGCTATATTTCACTTACCACATTGCTGCATGTCCTGTATCGGATGTTTCGCCCTTCACAGGTCCTGTGTCCAAAAGTTAAAAACAAAACCAAAAGCATTAATAGCTGAATACAGAAATTATATAATATTGTTTACTTTATCAACATTTTTTCTCCCAGATCTCTAAGCACTTAATCTCTCCCTCAAGACATCTCTTGCAAAGACTATCTGTCCACATGAAAACTCAGTGTAAATTCTACCACTCCCCAATTTCCTATCTTTGCTTAAAAGGGGATTTCCTGAAGGTGGCATCACTTTGCGAAGCAGGTACAGATGACAACCGAGAGCTTAGCTGGAAGCCAGCATCTTAATGACATTCAGATGCCCGGTGTCTTCCAGCAAGCCACAATGATTTCACACCCATGCGGCTCAGCGTTTACCCAGGCACATGTCCTAGAACTGATGAGGAACTGGAGCTGCTGGGCTTTCACAGAGGGGTGAAACAAGAGGATTGCTATCCGCTGTCCACGCTGCTTATTCCTCCCTTTAGTATGCAGAAGCACACCATCATTTTCCACATTTTCCATCAACCCACCAGCTCCCCTCTACTACCAAATCCCTGATGCAGAACAGTATCCAGAAAGCCACTGAGAAGCTGAGCCCTGTAGATGTCAAGGTCTACACGTTCCTCTGCATGTGCTTGCCAAGGCTGCCCTGCTTTTCCCACATAGCAGACCCATACCAGCCTTGGAGCCAGCAGGGCTCCCAGGAGAAAGTTCAAGACCTAGATATGTTTTTAGCACACAGTGGTTTGTATTTTGAGTATCTGACCTTAGCTAGAGTTTCATAGGCTTTATGAGTTCAGAGAGAACACCCAGTGGAGGCCAAAATGTAGGACTTCACTTTTTAAAACTATCCTTCAACAGAATTCCTTATATTTTTAATTTCTTAATTTCACAACTTTTTTCTTTTTATTTTCCGTATTTAGCAAAGCACATATTCCTTGAGGACTAAGTGCCTGCCAAGGCTAAAGTTTTAAATCCAGGACATCTTTGAACTATTCAAGAGAAAGAAGTGCATCTGCATGCATTTGCGTGAGTTATTTTTTTGCTCTTTTTGTTTTAAAGAACATTTTCCATATGGAGTTAACTCTAGAATAAGTTGAATTGATTTAAGTTATTGAAACCATCCTTCCTCCCACACATCCTGAAAACAGATAGGACTTAATTGTGGAATTCTTCCAATAGTCATTTACACCTGTGTGAATACCACATATGGGCCAAAAGTCATTTTGCAAATACACTAGAGTGCTGTACATGACTGCAATAGAAGATAAACTAGAAAATAAAATCTATCTTTTCTTTCTTTTTCTTTTTCTTTTTGATTTTTTCCTTTTTCCTTTTTTTTTCAGAAGAGTACAAAAAATATAAGCTTAAAAAGCTCTTTTTCCATAACACTTTACACATAAATAGTGCTGTCAAAAACATAATAGACATATCTCTACTGCCTTGCATTTAGTGCATTATATTATTAAACCAAGTGATGAGCATGGGCAGAAAAGAAAAATTACACAGGGCATTCAGCCCTAGGAAAAACAATAGAAAAAACTGTATCCACAGTAGGCTATAAACTAGTATAGCAATCTGGCATTAAAAAGCAAGCCAAACCAAACCATTCTATCACCCTCCCAGGCATTCCTGAGTAATGCATGCAAACTGGTGAAGATATTCCAGCACAGACTATAGCTATTGACACTGCACTGCATTCAGTAGAGGTATTTTTAATTTATAAAAATAGATGGCAGTGAAAAAGCATACTGTGACAGACACAGACAGCCCTAGTGCAAGTCTTGCTCTGTGGATCTACCACACTGAGCAGCTTATACAGCAAGCTTGACACATACCACATCTGTCTCTCATAAATGCCATGCAACCCATCAAACATGTCTTTGCTTCACACAGACCTGCTGTTATTGCCATTTACCAATTACCATAATTTATTAATGTCATAACTACTGAGCAGCCATGAAAATTTAAACTTCCTTTCTAACAGCTGCCCCCATTGCTTTCACAGTTTCTTCATACTGTCTGATTTAAAGCAAAATAACATTTTTTTTTGCTTACCCTGTGCAATAGGTACTTTCATTAGACGTACACCACATACTACTCAGACTCTTCTCCCAGTTTCCCTCCTCTGGCTAATGGCCAGGGTTGTTCAGAACAAATGTGCAATTTTGGATGTAGATAATGCTGTGATGATTCATGAATACTAGCAACCAATCTTAAAAAAGAACCCACTTGTCTACTCTCCAAGATCAAGTTTTTGATTTTTTAAAGCCTTTTAGTTTTCCAGTTATCACCCTTCAATCAAAGGAAGGCAAACTGCTTTCAGCCCGAGCTGATATATTTTCACAGGTTTGCTAAGTAATTTGTTTCACATCAACACTACTTACAGACAACATTCCAGATTCTCTTGAATTTGAGTATCTAACTCTGCATTCAAAATTGTGAGATTCGTGGAAAATAGACTGTTAGAGAGACTTTAATGAAAAAAAAGGTTGCATATTTTAATGGAAGATTTTCAGGGAGAATAAAGCTTGATTTTTGAATGTGAGTTCTATTTCTGAATATGTCTATACTTAAAATAGGAAAGCTGATATCATCTGGAGAACTTAATCTTGCTGGAGAGAAATACACAACACCTCGTATGACATTAGATTTGACTAGATTTTCTCCTCTAGACGGGGTTCAAATTAATGGTACGGATCCCATGTCTCCGCGTGGATACGTTGCAGTATGTCACAGCACACAGCATTTAACCCTGCAAGCAAGGACCGCAGCAGAGTCAGGGGATTATGTTATGACACATTGCCATCACATCCTCCGAACTGCACAGGATATACATAATAATTCTACAAGCCATGCAATCCATGCGACCATCAGCAAAAGGCAGAAGACAGCTAGAGGGACAAGTTGGTGGGCACTGAGCGTATGGGAGTATGAGATATTTCTACAGTTTTCTGTATTATCAGGCATATCTGGCAATGGATTTTGTAGGGGAAAGAGGTAGCTGAGGGTTTGGCTTGACATGCAATTACTATCAGGTGACTATGAAAGAAAAACAAGCTATTGGGCATCAAATTTCATACTTCAGACTTAGTCACTTGCTTCCAGTAAGGTTTTTGAGAAGTTGACAACTTTGAATATATTAAAATATTCACTTCCTTTAATGTAAACAGCTCCACACCCTGCTATTTATTTCTTCAGGCTCCAGTTTATAGAGGAACTTGGTTCACTCCCCACCTCCACAGTCTGCACTAGATGTGTATTTGTGCTCCACTACAGTTTGGAACCTTTCAGTAATCTGTGTCAGAATGAATAACAACCACATGCCAAAGCTGCCTTTAACTGTAATTACCAAAGGTGATGAAAGAGATTTGCTGAGCGGGAGCTCATCAGCAGTCATCAAAGTCTGAAATACTTTCCTTAAAAAACAAGCCTCTACATAAGCATGCAACTCAGAGCAAAAAGCAGGATATTTTGATGGATCTGAATTTTGATGCAGTAGTCCACTACAGGCACTGGAAAATTGTGCCTTTGGACAACCCTTGCTCTCCTTAAGAACCGCTCTTGCAGGGCAGACTTTGGTTCCTACACTCATGTGCCCATGAGAAAAATGCACTGGGTCTTCTTCCTCCCATGGTATCTGAGAGAGGCTAAGCCAGCTTTCTCCTTGCTCTGGTGCCTACAGACATATGGCAATGCTTCACACGTGTCAACAGTCTCACATCTCTCTTTCCTCATTCTGCTCCTCTCCTCTATCTCCCGCATGTTCAGCTGCATTGCCATCCCCTCATCCTGAGGTTTCTCTCTCTCTCCTTTTCTGTAGAAAGACAGAGTTTGTTTATTCAGTCACCCCTTTCCCCATAAGGGAAACTTAGCTGTGGGGCAGCCCTCAGGCACCAAAGCATTATGAAAAGGGAAGATGCATCATGACTCTCTGAGCATATGAATTCATTGTTTCAAACTCTAGTATGGTCTGCCTAGTTTCATATCCAAACTACTCAGCTGACAGCGAGATGAAAAGCTATATAAAAATGCTACAATTTCCTTTTGTTACTGTGCTACTTGTCTGCCACAACGTGTTGCACAGACATGTGTTTTGACATGCAGCTCAGCCTGCACGTACATACTTTTGGTTCCTTAGATTCAAGAGGCCAAGAGTCTCCTACAGACTTCTGCACCTTGTCAAAGTAAATGTCAGAAATGCTGCAGGAATAGTTAATTTCAAGATGAGAATAGCAGGCACAGAGAGACAAAGCAACCTGTCCTGGCAAAATACTAGCAGGAGGCAAAATACTACCTTCTCTGACTATAGGAAGCAAATCAGTTGGGAAGATTAAAGCATGCATCCTATATCTCTGGCTGACAAAGTCCCATGTGTGGGATGCAGCACCCAATAGTGACCTAAAATGAGTATGAGGCTACAAAATAATACTGTAGACCTAAATTGATTAAGCTGTTTGCAAAACTACAACCTTGGCATTAGGGAATCAGTATGTAAATAGTTTGTCATAATTAAAATAAACATTGATTCTTGCATATGTGAGCTTGGACTTGGATAAATACCCTAACACTTACTCTGCAAGACCCTGGAATGAATCTAGAATAAACTTGCTGAAAGCAACAAAATAGCTGAAGTCTGACCATATGTAGTAAAAAAGAGATGGTGGTAGGAAAAACAATAAGAAAAATCGGTTAATAGCTTAATCAAAACCTCATCTGTAGACGGAGCATTTCAGAACAATGTCTGTTTGAACGAGATGTGCCTATTTCTACAAGGTAAAATCCTTTCAATGATGATGTTAGTACAAAACAACTATTTGATTCTGGCTACTTGATGCTTCCTGCAGTTGAGTGTTGAATGTTTCCTACAGAAAGCTACTCAACATCTGCTAACATTTTTTTTTCATACTATTAGCTGTAATACAAGAAAAACCAAGGCAACTTAAAGCTAGCTACCCTGCCTAATGATATACCATCTTAACTACTACTAGCAGTGTATCATAGGGCCCAGAGGAACTGCCTCGTATAGATAAACCTTTCCGTGCTAAAGTCAAGATTAAACTCAAGTTACAAAATTTCATTTCAAACTCCAGAAGTTACATTTAGTAAGGGGAATGGTTAAACTTAAAGAATTCCATTGTGTTTGCTATAGAAACACCAATAAGCTGTAACTCCGACAATGGAGTTCTCACTCAGGACTCTTTTTCTGGATAACTTGTATGTACTCTTGGAGTTTGTTTGGCATGAAATTTACTCACAAGTAAGGCAGACTTTGGAACTGTGCTCTAAAAATTGCCGAGTGGGATGGACTGCATGGCAGTTTTTACTTTTAAATTCTACTTTGCATTATTGCTGGATTACTAGTTGGATTACCCCTAAGTAACAGCTCGTAATAAATAATACTGTCTAAACCCTCAGCAAAACATGACTAGCCAATGCAATTAAAATAGCAAAAATAAAATAGGATAAAAATAGGGGAGGACAAGAAAGGTCAAAGTGATTTCTGAAGACTGTATTTTCATACATCTAATCTCTCTCTTTTGTTTCTCACTGCTGTATTTTTTCTTAAAAAAAATAAAAAGTATCTTTAGCTTTTATTGTTAGTTATTTTATTAGCTTTAATTTATACATACAATGCATATTGTATATATACACACACTCATTACAGTTGCAAGTATTTTTCAGTTGCTCACTAGTCAAGAAGGGCATAAAATGGAAAAGAAAGAATTAAAAGAGATGATTTTAAGCAAAATAATGATAATCTCTCCACTGTTTCAACGAGCAAGAAAAATGTGAATAATAAACCTCATCTGACCTGCTGCAGCACAAAGATAGCATTGAAAACACATTACAGGCCCAAAGCACTAACACCCCAAATGTGAACATGCCTGAACTCAGATCTGGATCCAAGTTTTGCAGCTGGTCTTTACAAAATGAATATGTTGAAAAGAAACCCAAGTTCCTGATGCTTTGAGGAAGTTTGAACCTGAGTATGAACCCTGTATGCTAGCCCAATGTACTAAAACACTCGTGTTCTCCCAAGTACATTGCTTAGGGTTTATAGAATTACAGTTTATCTTTTTTATACTTTAAAAAAGACTTTAAAAATAACTCTTCAGCAAGCAAAGACCTAACTAACTGGTTTGTAAGAATGACTGATTACCACTCATTCTAGCACAGACCAGCTTCTCACCCCTACCAGTTTAGGCAACTCTAGTAACAAATCACTTGGGAAAGGAGTTTATGTATATTTTAGCAAGTTTTGTTGTGGAATAGCAGCTGAAAATTGGGAAAGCCAGCACAATGGGACTAACTTGCTTTTCTAAGACCACAGTGCTATTCTGAATTGTATGCAGCTTTGTACAGTATTGACTCAAATTCAAGAGTGGAGCTTGTGGCTTATGAAATTGGAAAAATGGAGATGCTTCTCCCTCAGATGAAAGCAGGAATGGTCCTTATATTTACAGATTTGGCTAATTATACAGTGAATAAAAAATGATTTCTTATATATCTAGATATATATAATGGTGCTACATTCCAAGGCTTTATCTTGTAACATCTGCAAATTAGTCAAAGATTCTTCCAAATGTTTAAAAATACTCACTATAGCACAGAAAGGATATCCCTGAAAACACGGAATAAGAACAGCTACAGAAAGATCACTGGCACAAAGCAATGCACTACACTAGTATACAGATAGAGTTCTTGGTAATCTCTTGGTTTGATGAGGTTTATGAGAATCATTTTCTTATATCACCTGACCTAAAACTTTTATTACATTGGTTTTACTTCCCTAACATGGTATGCTTCATTAGAACACACTTGTGGATATATCTGATATTTATATCATCTATGCAAATTGTTTCTGCTGTATATACTACAGACTTTGCAAAACTGGTAGCAAAGGGCACATTCTCAAAATCCATAAATTAAATAGTTCCTGTGGGCATAGGGATATTCTATAAAATGGCATAATTTTGCCTAATTTGGTAGTGCCAGGATCGGAACAGATTGCACTGATATCATCAAATAATGAAAAGTAATTTATTTTGGCACAATTAGCTGATAAAGAAGCAAACCAAAAACAATAGTTATTTCATTCATGATGATTGAAGTATCATATCTGCACATTTATCAGTGTTAAATGGGCATGAAGTACTGCAGATGCTTTTCTAATCTAAGCCTCTAGGACAACAGAGTTTTGGTTGTACTCTGAAATGAGGGACCAGAGTCATGTGGTAGAAAAAACTCTAAATTCATTAATAAAATAGCAACTTCTGTTGCATTAATAATGCATCAGCAAACTGCCAAATACTGGACAATGACTTTGATCAAAGGTATACAAAACTGAAATTCTGAACAGTATTTTTTAAGATACATATTATTGGATATATCTTCTTTTCAGTGATAGTCAGTGTTGCGGCAATGGGTACATGTAACATGTTAACATGTAACTGAACTAACATGAAAAACTGGCACTTGTAGCTATTCTTTCAGGTGAACCACTTGATGATTGCTTCTCAAACTGTTAATCCATGGGATGTAAATCAGAAAGCATTAGTCTTTAACAAAATATATTCACCATATTCTGGGCTTTATCCTGTCCAACAAAAGTTGTCACACACCATAAAACTGAACTATTTTTAGCTAATTTAGATCATCACTAAACCAAATACCCAAAGATATATAACTCAGTTGCTGCTTTACTGAGCAACTGTGTCAAGATGCAATAGGCTGAGAGTCAGTGATGCTCTTTTCATCCTGCAATATGCAATAGCATTCAACCTATACATCCAGCCTATAGTATCTCTTACTTCATTTAACTTAGCAGGCAGAGCTAGTTAGGCTGCATAATCAAAGGGCAGCCACTAGCTGAAGGAAGGAAGGAAGTTGAAAAAAAAAGGGAAAAAGTCCAGCAAGTAACAGAAGTGACATAAAGTATCTCAACAAGTCTAGGGTTAAAATTCTCTCACATGAGTTCCTTTTTTCTTTTTTTTTTTTTTTTTTTAATTCTGTCACTTTTTCTGAGGCAAATCTCTCAGGAAGATGTTAATGCTAACTTTCTCCCCCTCCTGAACATATATCACTCATTTAATTGTGAAAAACCTCCTCTCTGTTCAACAGTTTACACAGGATTTCCCAGTTGTAAGAGTTATGATCATGCAATTTGACTCTTAAATGTAGATTCTGTATCCATGGGACTTCACATCTAGCTTAGCACTATGCTGTGCATTTAGAGAAACTGTTCTCTGCTTTAGCAGTAATTATAAGGGCTACGGTTTTCTAAGCAGAATGAAAATCTGGACTATTTATCTATCATCTGCCAAAGCCATTCCTCTTGCTTTAGTAGATCCTACTTTTCTGCTCTTTAGAACTTCGTTTATTAGAAATTGATGGTAATCCTGGAAGATAGGGAAAAATCATAACTCCATTCTGCCAAGCCTAGAAACAGTAAAACAATTTTAATATTTAGTACAACCTCTACTAACATGTTAAATAAATCCAATGCATATTTTTGTGATCAGGATCTTTTTGGTTGGAAAATATATTCTAATATAAAGAAGAGAAGTAAACTTGCATGAATTTCAAGTACCTGAAAAACACTTAGCCATTCACCATTCTGTATGAGTTACCTGAATCATCATATACACTCATAAAACTCCTTGACTGAGCAAACGAATACTATCAGTCTCTATCCTGGATGCCAGGCAAGTATTTTCACTCTGTTATCTCCGCTGTACAATAGAAAGACAGCAATAATTAGAAGAAAGATTCTGAGAAACATGACATGACCATATCCCATCATCTGTTCAGCCTGTATGATTTCCTGGGTAAAGGTATTGAGTAACTAACAGAACTCTGCTTTTTTTCAAACCAGTTGCTAGCTTGGACCACAATGACCTTTGATTCTTCTCTCCACAGACTTTGCTCAGTGGTGCAGTGTCACCTACTATCCATGGTAGGAGGTGCAGAACTGCGGCATGTCCAACAGCTCTTGTCTGGGGAGAGCCCCTGCTTTCATAGCATGGACAATTCATCCAACTTTCTTCTTTTTTATCAGTCTGAGGAGGGATAGCAGTCATTATCCCTCCTCATCCACGGCTTTCTACTTTCACATTCTCGGTTTTAGTTAAAAAAAGAAAAAGCATACTGCTTATCAGACAGCAGGTCATGACAGATAGATGAGCAGGTTCCCTTTTCTGAGATTTGTATCAAAATATATTAAAACTCAAAGACTGATGATAAAAATAAATTCTTCTTTGTGCAGCACACAGTTAGAATGAGACTTCTACTTTCACAAGGGAGTCGAGGCAAACAACTGTAAAATGTAATCAGGGTCTGGCCTTTTATCTGAATTATGAGATAAATAGATAACACCAACAAAGAAAATTAGAAAGCATGAAAGCTTTGAGATGCCTAACTAGTAATTATCACAGTGTTATCTTGCTGGGGGCTGACTGACATCTGAGAGAGGCAGCGCTTGTCCTTGTTTGAAGAGGACATCATGGCTGACTCAAGCTGGCCACTCCTACGCTACTGGCAAATCTTTTATTTAGATTGCTATCATGCTAAATCTCCTAGGCATAACCAGAACCAGTTGTTCTAAGTACACAAACTATTCAAGAGCACTTATCCTTAAATATTTCTTATCTAAAATACTAGAAAATAGGATTTCACAGTAAGACTTTCCATTCTTTTCATCACATCAGCAAAAGGCTAGCACAAAGCATGTTCCCAAAACAAATAACAAATGCACTATCATAACTTTGGCAAATAGAACCTGGAAATAAAACTGGTTGTTTTTACTCAGTTTAGGAATAGGCAACTGGTGTTTAAGAATGAGCAATTAGTCTTTGTGTTTCTTCAAAGCTATTGCATTGGGTTCCTTTTCTTCATTTAATCATTCAGAAGTCACCACAAACAGAACTAAGACAAGCCATGGATTATGAACATTTCTCAGATGGAGAGAAATATTTAAATTAATTTGTTCCAAAATTAAATTTGTTCCAGTAGATATGTTGCCAGATTTTATTTGTCAAAAATACCTAGTATCTTCCTCCATACTGCTGTGCATATCAGATGCATACATAGCAGATACATGAAATAAACCGTACCAGCCAGCAAAGTGTCCCAAAGAGCTGGACATTTTTTCCTACCCTCACCAGTACAGGAATTCTTGCGCATTTAGGCTTAATTCCAAACCTTTAGGGTTTGGATGGCTTTCTTTCCTCTGCGCCCTTCTGCCTTTCCCCCTTTCTTTTTACTTTTTAGCATCTTAAAATGCTTCCCCAGCAGACAAAAAAAAAATCATTTAAAACTCTTGTTTCTCATTAGTAATTGCATTCAGATCAGAAAAAAAAAAAAAAAAAAAAAAAGGAAAACAATCAAATACAAAAACAATATGGTGTTAATTCAGGTATCAACTTCAGCATTTATAAGTTACTGCTATTGGATGGGGATTAAACCTAATTAAACCTCTTCATCCTATCCTGGAACAGGGTGGGGATTCTATCTCTTAACGGGCCAAAGTTTACATTTTGTTTTGTAAGGCGGGAAGCGTTGCTGATATACTGAAGGGACAGTAGAAAGTTAATGTACAAAAGGCATGTACTTTATGACTTTATTCCCTATTTCCTTGAGATAGCTTCAGGGACAAGATTCGAAGAGAAGCCAGAGAGTATGCACAGAAGGAATGACATATGCTGTAGAGCACTATGACTCTTATGGAGTTATAAGATATTTCTGCTTTAGAAAACTACGGCAGGTTTTGCTGAGCTTTTACTAATATAAGTAAAAATAGTATTTGCTACAATTGCTTTGCAAAGTATAGTTACAGATAGCATAGAGTGGAAATTATGTCAGGTGACTTGGGTGCATTCGGTTACAATTTTGTAAGCCAGGGTACTTGATTTGGGATAACTACACCTTTGCACACTGCCTCTCAGTGTGGGGGAACAGGAAGATATGGAAGTTCTTCTACTTTTTCTGCTGGATACCCTCGGCAAAATTGTTATTCATCTCTATATATCTCAGAACATTTGGGTAGCGCAATACTTTTTTTGTTCTCTGTGTGACCATAAAAACCAATGAATTAGCTGCAGAATTACTATAATACATATGTGTATATTACTATACTATTTATGTTAATGAAAATGGATTAATGCTGAAAAGCTGAAAGTGTACAGGGGTTTCATTCTCCAGCAGCAGAGAGTCTGCAGGATATTTTTCTATCATCTCCACAAGTTCTCACTAGATTTTAAAGGGTGGTGGTTTATTAAACATTTTGGCTGGCCGCCTGAATTATGAAAATGTAGCTTGCTATTTTTTAACACCGAGGCTGAAATTCAAGACCCCTCCTGATTGTTTCTTATGATCTGAAACTTACAGATTGGTTCAACTCTATCATTAGAGGAAAAAGCATTCACCAACTTACTTGCTGCTCAGGCAACGTCTCAATGAATATGAAGCGCCTCCTCCACAAGTGCGTGAACACTCACTCCACGAGCCCCAGGCATCCCACAGGGAGTCTCGGTCTTCCTCAGAGCGAGCTGTTCTGGAGCTCTGAGGAGAGGGAGATAAAAAAAATCAGGAGAAAAACAAATATATATATATATTGTAGCTAGCTTAACACTTCTCTGTAGTGAATATCATTTTAGTCTTGAAAGCTCCAAACAAATCTGTTGTTCACTGGCGTTCTGACTGATTGGCAATAACCAGTTCTTGCAGTTACAGGTATTGTAGAAGTTGCTTTTATTCTATGACTATTATACTTCACCTCAGCTTGAGACTGGTGATGATTATTACAGCAGAGTCCTTTGAACAACAGTTTAAAAATGGTCTTTTCCTAGTTACAAGGAAGTAGTATGGTTAACCTTAGAGATTGTGCTTTGATGTTTTGTTGCTGTGCTAGAAATGAAAATGAATCAACATGGAACAGAGAGTGTAAACACATGACCTTCATGCACTTGCAATTGGGAACTATCCAAAGATCTCCTAAGAAGCTCTTTGGATAGAGATTTCCAAACTGTTTTACACGTAGTATTTTTTATTCTAAAATAGGAAGTGCAAACTATCTGGAGAACTGAACTCCCCATATGCCAGGTCAAGACCCACACAGAGCAGAACCCAAGTTATAGAGAAGCAGCGCTGTTTGATAGACTCAGGAAGACTCAGCTCTGCTGGAATTAACCCATAAAAGTAAAGCAATATCTACTGCAAGTAATACAGTCACACCAATTTTCAACAGTTCATTTTCATTTATGCATGTGCACCTCACAAGCATTGGTCTGTAAGGGCACAAATGAATCAAACATTTGGATGAGAATCTTCCCTTATGGACAAGTTTGTTTTGCTGTAGGAACCTGAATAACCTACATGAGCATGCAAAGGTGCATGGCAAATGCTATCATTAAAAAATCTGGCTAATGCTGTGGGCTACCACCCAGTGAATATTATTTCTGATTATTTTTATTCTGATATTATTATAAGAGAGAAGACAATTACAGGAGGATAGATTTTGCTTTATACCTTCTGTAAAGAAAAATCAGCAGGCATCACTGGTAACTTGTGTTGAAGGAATCAATGTCAGCTGTCAACAGCGAGGGACTACTCTGGGGCACTGAGATCAACACAGAAATAATTTCATCTTCAGTGCAGCTGAGTAAAACCTTTGTAATGAAATCAAAAACCCAGCAAAATATTCCAGTGCTGAATACTGTTATTCACAGGCAAAAGAAAAAAAACTGTTGATGATGGTTTAGGGCTGTGAACAGTTTCAGTATACATCCACTTAAGGAAGGTACTTAATTTGTCAAAGACAACGAAGGTCCAAAATCAAACAGCCTGGGTCTATAATGCGAATCACCAAGCCTGGCACCTCAGCATATGAAAAGTGTGCTAATTGGAATTTATTGCAGCAAGAGTTAGCTATTCAGGCTTTTTTATTAGGAACCAAGAATGTATTAAATGTTCTAGCTATTAAGACTCAGAAAATTTTCTAATATGTAAATAATTTAATTCTATAAAATTCTGCAAGTATATTGCACTTTATCCAATATCGTGATCTGTGATACTGAATAAGCAGCCAGGAACAAGACTCACTAAAATGACGGCCCATCAATTTTTTTAAGCTGCACTCAGCTCAGATTAGCTCGTGGATCAGTATACTCAGTTTGATAGATAAATTCTATCGTTATTTTCATTCTAAAGGCCTGATATTCCCCTCAGATACACTGGCACAACAAGTAAGGAGTTACTACATGACGGTGTTAAGCCAGCCTAAGTGAGATCAGAGCCATATGACAAACTGGCTCACATCTGAAGAGGAATTATTTCAAGAGGAGAAATTAAGATTTACAGGTCATCTATCTAACCAGTTCCTATTCCTCCCTCTCTTCCCATTATTTTTTTTTATCATAACACAGTCCAAGCCTAAGCTAGAAAAATAAGTCAGTCTTTTAATGGAAGTGGGAAAAAGGGAAATAATTTCCCTCTCTGTGGAAACATCAAAATGTCTGTCTTTTGAAAGGAAGAGTTTGGCGAGCAGCAATGGTCAGGTGCAGGGCTAAGGTACTACCAGACACTACCACTGTCAACACAACTGTCCCTCCTGGCATTTCACAATGGAAACCTACTGTGTTCCTCCTGCTGTTGCTCACGAACCCTTTAAAGGCAGGATTGACCCTTTTAAAAATGGGGGTGTGCATTTTAAAAGGCAATTACACAAATGTCACCTAAAAAGAGTTTAGGCTTTTGGTCCTCCTGACAACAAACAGGGCCAGCCCTCCTTTTGAAAGACCTTTGGGATGTTGTCCAAAGTATACTGAGGTCAAATTCACAGTGAACTAATGGGGTCCAGGACAGGAATTAGGACTAGAGAAAGGCTGAAAAAGGGCCCCAGCACAATTCTTGGAAGTTTTCTCTCAATTAATCAAATAAATCCTGTGAATTAGAAAGAACTCAAGGCAAACACCCAGAAGGCAAGCTTCCCTCAAACAGCTCTGCTGAAGCATTTCCACTGGCCCTACTGCCCTGCTTATTTACCAAGTGTAAATTGCCAGCCATGAGAAATAGTGTGGCAACTCTATGGTGACCCCATTTTAAAGCTGCTTCATGGTGTGCAGTTTCAAAGGGCATTTTAAACACATACAGCATTTCCTTCTGCAGAAGAGCTTATGAAGATTACAGCATAGCTTAGATGAGTAACTGAATCAGTTTAAATTGCTGTAACATTCAGTATGATGTAATTTTGCTCTGGATCTACACAAAGAAAAAAATAGACTGAATTAATTGAGTCTAGTGAGAGATAATACTGGATCGTATAATGGGCATATCACAATGACTTGACATTCTAATATTCTTTCTTATCTATATTGAAATTTAACATGATTTAATTTCAATTCAACACTATATTTGCAAGGACTAAATGTAAAAGTTAAAGTGAGATAAGTGATCAAACCAACTATGGCCAATCCCGACAGCTGCAAAAGATCACAAATACAAAGTTTCACAGATGTGTTCCGTCCTCTAGATAAGATCTTATTAGCATTTACACGTGAGATAAGAGTAGTGACATGCCAGCTTACTAAGGTTATTCCATCTGGCTGCTTCTTGAAGGGTATTTTTATAAAACAAAAATGTGCGTCTGCACTTTTGTTTTGTTGAAATGAATATGTGTGTCTGTACTTTTAGTTTATAAGGAAACAAACATTTTCAAACTGTAAGTGGATACATGTCCTGATTTTTCAGTACTGGTTGAAAGTCCAGTATAAAGCATAATTAAAAAGGGTTGCATGGTAAAGTTGCATGAACCCAGTGCTCTTACCTCATCACAATTTTTAACATCAATACTGCTAGACATTCTAAAGGGTCCAAATTTTCTGAGATAAATTGTACACTCACCCAGAGGAGAACCATGTGCCTGTTATTTGCATTCCAAGATTTGCTATAAAACCTATATATTTCCAGAAAGCATGTGATTTCAGCCTAGAACAGGCTCCAAGTTTTCTTTTAACAAGTGGAATAAACATAATTCATTTCAACTCCATCCGTGTTTAATGTTAAAGAAAGTAGAGTGTTTTTCCCTTCTGTGAACTACACAGTTAAGATTGAAACTCTAGCAAGGCCTGAAAGATTGTTTTAAATCTGAAAAAGACTGCAGGTCTACTGGAGGTTTAACAAATATATGCAGTTAATAGCTAAGAATTCACTCCGTAGCACATTTTCAAAAGTAGCTTACACCAATACCAAGTTCTACACACTATTACCAAAGTGACCTTAACTGAATAAAACTACATATAACAATACTTGCATCCTGAACAGTGCAAGAATTGCTAGGTTAGTCTTTAAAGCCCTCATGTTCCTAACATAAAGAGCAAAGAAATAAAACAACAACAACAACAAAAAGTAAAAAGGAAATGTATTCCAAAAAGGGAAGATATAAAGCTGCCACAAACTGAGGTTTCCTTTTACTAATACCAACTTCCCACATATGCCAAAGGAGCAGGACTCAGAAGCACATCCTGGTTCACTGCACCACGCCACAGATATCAAAAGAGTTCTCCCCATTTTATCAATCCTTGGTGAATCTAAGCTTGAACTTCCCAGGAAATACTCACTTTTTTAGTCTATGCAAAACTCACTATGTCCCAGTATCTACAGCACTGATAGCAGAAGTGTCACTTCATACAAGCAATATGGTTATTAGCAGCAAACATAAAGCTGGCACTAATCATATTCAATGTTATCTTCATACCTGGTTACATGCTTAACTTCAGGCTGAACCTCTAAGTATCACCAGACAGAACTGCTCCAGAAGAAGAAAAAAAGACACCAACACTTCTGAATAATTTCTTGAATTTCAAGACAGAAAGGTATCAGTGTGGATAGGGTGTTCAGCTGAAAATACTTACAAATAAGAGATAGGTTTTAAACTATAAATTGAAAAAAATCCCAAAAGATAAATAAAAATAGTTGGAAATTGCCAAAGAAACATAGAAGAGTGTGAGTTATCCTTTTTTTATCCTCAAAAAATCCAGTTTAAAGGTTTAACAGTAATTTCTGAATTTATCAAAGAGTTCTCAAGATTCATGTTATATTTAAATGGTCAGATAGATCCTTCCTAGACTCACCCCTAACACACAGAAGACAGAAATCACTTAAACCATCTGGAATAGTGTGTGAAAAACACCATAAGTGTCACATATCCTTAAATTACAACAGCTGCCTGGCCATACAAGAGCTGCATCCCTGATGAGAGAACCATACTTCTTTTAAAAGCGTGGATGTACACACACATACAGGTACACCAAGGCAGAAACAGGAAATGTAGCAGGACTTCTTTTAATGTCTAACTATAAAAGAAATTCTACCCTAAAAAAAAAAAATTCTTCACAACATACTGAAATTCAATTCAAAGTTTTGCTTTGAAATGAATTCTCTAACTATTCCTAATCCAACCATTTATAGCATTGTAGCACAGAGAACATGTATAAATGCAGACCTTGTCATTTAGTTACTCCTCAGTTTTCAAGAGTTCCAGTCTTCCTCCTTCTTCTGTAAAATGTTGCTAGCATCATATTCTTCAGGAAACCAGTGTGATCCATAGATTGGCCGGCAACATAGGTAGTGAAAAATGCAATTAACCCATTGTTGGACTAAGATACTGATACAGCGTATAACCCACTGCTATTTTTCAGTTGATATCCACTGCTGGTTTTGGTTAAAAAATTCAAATCATCTGGTTCTTATCACATCCCAACTGTTTAGGGGGATGATGTATTGTCAGTGACGATATACAAAGCTCCTTTGAGGCCACTGCCTAAAATTGTCTTTAGCTACTGTGAAAATGATATTAAGGGTAGAAAAGCAGTATTTCTCTGTGTTATATGATCTTTCTGCCCTCCCTTTCCAGATACATCCAAGCACATCTCTATGTGAGTTCCTGCCAAACCATACATTCTCTTTTCTTGGAGTAATTTTTGATGATGCTTCAATGTTATTTTGTCACTGAGGTTAAATATATACTTTGCACAGCACTGAAATTCTGGGTGCAGTAAATGAGGAAGAATCTGCTCTAAGCACATGCATAGGTGTGTAATGGTAGGAGACAAGACCTGTAACATGTATCTCAAAACTTGATCCAATGTAAATATACGGTTTGTAAGATTTAATTTTCCCCGTGTTGTGCATCTCTCTTGTAATTATCCAAGATAACACCTGGATTACAGCTCAAATAGAAAACTGCTTAAGAATCTCTACCTTTTAAAGGGAGACAAAGCAGAAAAAAATCACAGCCAGTTAAATTAATATTGGTAATTACTGTCAAGCAAAATGTTAACATATCAGACATTTCTGGCTAGCTGTTGAAACATTTTTGACCTGTTATCTTGAAAACATCATGAGTAAAATATCCTAACATGGCCAGTTTCCAGTGTACAAAAAAAAGCATATTAGAAGTATCCAGGTATAAGGAGGTGCACATCATTTTAAATGCTACTGTGTGACTGAAGCACATCAAATCTTCCAGAATAAATCTACCATGCTGAAGAAAGGACCTATTAAAATAAGCTTCACACTCGTGAGAATTACGATTCGTTCGAAGCATCGGGATTCCACACGGGAACAGTTGCCCTCCAGCTCCCCAGTAGACACCTGCCCTTTCCATATGCTTCATACAAGCAGAACTCTTCTCAAGGGTACCCTGAACAAATTATTTGAGAGCTGCATGGGAACACACATCTATATTTCCTAGAAGGGCTGCTTCAAAGTCAGGATGGATGAACACTGCTAAGCTGGTTTGGTAGACACTGTCCTCACTACACCCTAAATAGAGGGTCAAATAGAGGGCTCCAGCCACTAGAGCAGCCAGCCAGCCAGCCTCCGGCAGAGCCACACAACCCAGAAGAACCTTCTTAGTGGAGATGCACATGTCAAAGCAGTGGCAGTTCTGCTCCTACATCCATGGTAAGTTAAAAGAACATGAGGAGAGCAAAATCCTTTGCGGCCAGGACCCCACCATCGCTTGCACCATCTCAGAAATTAATTGAGGTGTTTTTATCTCTTTGCAGACGCAAGATCAGGCAAAAGGGGTGCAACAAAATCATGACAGTATTTCCTATGGAAAACCCCTGGCACAAGAAACAGGATCTAGGGGACGGAACACCCCAAGGAAGGCACTGACACTACAGTACATGCATGCGGGTAGGCACTTGAGGTAATTATTTTATGCTCATGCTTTAATTGTGCAGAGAAGCAAACCATGACTTATTTTCTCATTTTGATCCCTCAAAACGGGATAAATAAAGGTCCAAATCTCTTTCTGCGTTGTTTTTAATATACTCTTCCTTCAAGAGAGAAGAGAAAAATCACACTGAGATCTTTTTGTAGCTTTTCACTACTTATTCTGCCTGTGAGCAGAGGCAAGTGGATGAGCAAAAAGTGGGCAGTCTTTTTTTCCCCGGACGAAAGGCACTGTTGGTAAACATACCGCAAGCTTAGCTCCTGAGGACACAAGCACAAAGTTGTTATTGGAGTCCTTGCTCACACCAAATTCTGCCTCTTCCCATCTCCACAGTGAAACACCTTTATGGAAAAGGTATCTCATCTCCATAATACTTTATCCTCCCCTTTGAAGGGGAGAGGTATGTCTTCTTTTATTCCTGAACAGCAGAGTCATGCAAGACAGAACCGTTACTACAGGAACAAAATAGGGAAATGATGTCACCTTTTTTCCCTCAGCAGAGGAAAGCAAAGGTCCATCCAGGAGGAATTAATCCTTTGTTCTGTCCTAACCATTTATAGGTTCCTTAACTCTTTGTTCTGACCTAACCATTTATATATTTACCTGGTAACATAAGTAATTATAGGACAAAATCTTCTACTGAACTCTCATTTTCCTTAAAACAGGAATTAGTACTGTATACACTGAGTGTTCTCTGCAGGAAGTAACTATAGTGAGGACCCATAGTCCTCAGGCCCCAAAGCAAGTCACATAGCTGTATACATGCAGGTTTTTAAGACATTCTCTAATGAACCATTATAAGGAGCCTGTAGCTGCTGGTCTGCAACAAAACAGGGAAGAAAAAATAAACAGCTATCCCAGTTCCTCATAAGAAAAACAGTCATTCCCATGGCTGGACTGGATGTTGTATCCCAGGAGAGATGTGCCAAACGTGAGCTCATTTCTTCTCCTAAAGGGCAGCAGCCAGCCAGGGGGGGTTGCTGGCAGAGGATGGAGTTGACACCATATCACTTCAACACACTGCATGCTGTGCTCCCTATAATATTTTATAACAGTACCTCATAAAACTCGGATCAGTCCTATCTCTCCCTTCACTTACCCACATGAAAATATGCACCGGGGGAGCAATGGGAATACAAGCGCTCTCTCTTTTGCTCTCATAGACCCAAGTTACAACACCCTGTTGTATTTAAACCCTGCCGTGCTGGTGTAAACACTAGACATGGGTGATCCAATATAGAGCAGGTCCAAGCTGGCTCAGCCTCAGACTTGTCGCCTAATTGAATCAGAACTGTTTTCAAGAGGAGGACTGGTTCAGACGCACGATGGGTGAAATCACTCTCCAGCCTTCGGAACCCACCCAAACAGCACGGGTTCAAAAGTGCATCCTGCGCTCAAGTGCTCTGGGTTCAAATCCTGCTTAGGAAAGGCTGTTGGTTAGGAAAGAGGGGCAAGGAGTGCATAGAAAGGAAGGGAGAGAAAAATAAAACTATTTGTGACAAAGCCTATTTCATGCAAGAAGCAAAAGCTGCGTGGTGTGACTGGGCTGTGTTCATTGGTTTGAGAAAAATGGCCAATGTACAGCAGGTCCCTGAACTTCACTCAGCTCCTTCACAACCCCCTTGAAAGAGGCAGAGCAATATACAGAAGACGTACATGTTACACACTACCAGCTGCCTAACTAAACCAACTGTGAGCTCCATCCTACCCCAACGGTACTGTAACTGTGCAGAGGGACAGGCCACCATGTGCAATGGGGTCCCTTGGTGTGCACCAACCTCCACGCAGACTGGATTTAGGAGCTTGGTTTCTCAAAGTCTGCAATAGGAGACCTTGTGCTCCCACTTGGGAAGCTCTGCCTGCCCAAGTGGGTTTGTAGCATTAAGACAAGTTGCAATAGGGACAACAAAAAGATACACTCTCTGGTCAGGAGGCATTTCAGACAAGGAAAGGGAGCTCTCCAAAGATCTGTATAATTTCAGATAAGCATCTGCAATTTTGATGTTTATCCAAAATAAATGAAATCTGCCATTCTTCTGAGGGTTTGCCATCTCTCTCAGTTACCTCATGCAGTTGAATATGTATTTATTTTAACAACAAGGGGCCACACAGAGGCCCAGCAACTTTAGTTTTGGTAGAGGCAAACTGAAAGCCACAAAAAAAAAAGGGGGGGGGAGACAAGAAAATGAATGAAAAAGAACATGACAGCAAGAAAGGTAGGAAAAAAGGAAAAAGAAAGCACACAGGAGAAAAGGGGAAGGAAGAAAGGAAGAAAGGAACCATAAGGAAAGCTATGGATCCTATGTCATAACAGCAGAAAAAGCAAGGCAGAAACAAAAATGCTCATAGGACCTTTGCTTATTACTGTAAATCTCCAAGTTTATCTAACACATTTGTTCTACCTTAATCACTGAGCACTAGTCTGAAATCAATGTATGTTTCTTTAAAAGGAAAATACGCCTTATTGTTAGCAGTTCTTAGGTACCAAAGTGAAAGGCATTTTTAGGAGTATATCAGGACTGCTTTTTGAATACTTCAAATTGAATTATAAAGACGTAAGGATCTAAAAACTGCCATGATACGAGTTGCTGCTTGTTCTCATGTTGACATCTCATATCCCGCACGATGAAAAATCTGTGTTTTGACTACTCTGTCCAAATAATATTATAGACTTATCCACACATTGGAATGAGCACGCTGCACAGGAGAAGCCGTTTCATGCCGGTCCATTCCATGCCAGGGAACATCTCCGGTAGGGAGTGATAAGGAGTGATGATATTCGCATTAGCGCTCACCAGCCCTTACGGGTGGCTGAGGCCATCAGAGGCTGAGCACACTGCTGCAGTTTGGATTAGCAAAGCAAAATCCCAGGAAGTGGCAGCTTTTCTTTCTAGTTTCAGAGCTTTTGATTCCATTAGTCCCCCTGTCCTTTCTGCTAATTCAGATCTTTTGTCTTTAAAATGTGTCCCTGGCTAGACTGATATCATAGTACCTTGAAAATCCCCTGTCCTCCTTATTTAAATGTTACAAGAACTAGGAAAATATCAGATCCAAAACACATTTAAAATCCATATAATCCATCCACATACCATAATGGAAAAAAAAAAAGAAAGACTGGTCTTATTAAGTGCAGTTAGATTAGCCCTCAATAGCAGATGCTTTTAGCTGTCCAGGCCAAAAAAAAAAAAAAAAAAGAGATTTAAATAAGTTAGTAAGTAAATAAATAATGCACCAATCTGATGCCTCCACCAGAACGGTAGGAGACGTTATTGCTTCTTTTATTCCTTTTCATTTCTGGGTATGTTGATATAGCACAGGATTTGAGCAATATACTAGAAAACTTCAAGCAGGGACAAAGATTATATCCGACAAAGCAAGAAGGGGAAATCTGACACCTCTGCAGTGCATTCATATGGAAACAAAATGACTTATATTTATTTTATGGGACAGTTTGAATTTATTATATGTTGCATATAATTTCCTGTCTCATTTCTTGAGCACTCTTGGAATTTACTTCAGGATGCCTTACTTTATCACAACCCCCATTTCCCTCTGTTCTGACACCCTCTGTTGAACTTGCTCTAAAGTAAGTCCCTGAAAGGCAGAAACTCCCAGGCTATCCCTAAAGTGTCAAAACTTTGGAAGAAATTCCAAACGGAATAAAGGCAACAAAGATGAAAATGGAAACAGTGTGAAAATTAATGTACTGTAGAATCAGTGAACATACCACTTATTTTTCTACACAAACAGCAAAAGAAATGCTCTTGTGAGCTGTATTCAAATAGTTCACAGGTGACAAAAATACTAAAATTTCTGCATATGCCTGCCTTGGAAGCTGAATAAATCTCACAAGCCACATACCCTGCATTCCCTCCCCCGGTCGCTTGTCTATACCGCCTTTCAATTTCATGAAGACTATATGTATTTTTACAAGTAATGTGGAGAAAGTTGGCTTTTGTCAGGAAAAAAAAAATGTATGTGAAATTCAAATCAAGGCATTTGTAGGGGGGAAAAAAAGTAGAAGTGCATGTCTACTTGGGGACACCAATCTCTGATACAGTGACACCTCACTGGCAGGGAAGCAGATCCTGAACTACAGTAATTAAATAAATTGGCCACTTCACAAATGAATATCTATGACAAATACTTCTTTGTGGGTAATTTTTATTACTCCTATGCAAGACTGTTAAATACCATGTATAAAATCTCACAAGAAAAACAGTAATTAAATGAAATACTTCAGTACAAAGTCAAAGCAGGTAGAATTTAGTATAACAGTTCAGTGTTGCAATTAACAGTTCAATACTACAAATCAATTTATATAGCTGAGAATCTTGCTCTCAGTTTTCAGATAATACTGTATTTATTCGTAGTACTTGCCTCTTCCAGAAAAATGATTGGAAAGTTTTGTGGTGACAACCCTATCCAATTATATAGCATAGGCTGAAGGGACAGCCTTCAACAGAGGCAGACTGCACACAATGATCTTTCTTGAAAGACAGGGTAAATGTTTGAATGGCATCTTTAAAAATTTGATACCAATCTAGATGCTAGAATTTATCTGTCTAGGATCTACGGTTGGAAACAGACAATACTACCTCTTTCTGCATAAGAGAAATGCTTGGCTGCTAAAGGGAGAAGTCTTTACACATAGAGAAAGACTCACCATGCATGATAGCAAACCTTGGGCCTATGATGAAATCTAAGCATTTCTTGAAAAGGACATTGAAAATGGCCAGATTACACTAAGCACTGACTACTCCTCATCCATGCCCAGCACACATTGTGCATAGCCAAAGTCCTAGGAGAACTTCTCTTCACTCACAATGCTTGCTTCTTGTTTACCTTCTCCATTTCACCTGGACATACACATAAGGGCTAGGAGATGTTTTAAGACCTACAAGAGTCAAAATTGGTCAGGTATCTGCTAGACAAGTCTACTGCCCAAAGACTGATAAAAAAAAAAAAATAATGTCAAGGGCAGAAGGCAACCCTTTCTGTGCATCAGCTAGAGGGAAGTTGTGCTTCATACCACAGTATTATGACATACAACTCCCAGAGTGCAACATTTCAGACAAGTTTTTTTATTGGTTCCTGTCCAACACGCTCATAACTATACAATTCTTACAGGTAGGAAAAAAGAGCCCTTTTTTCTCCTTTTCCTGTTCTTGGTGTTGATACAATAACAATTGGTAGATTTCTGTTGTTCTATCACTACCTTCAACCTTCTGATTGTTGCTATGGAAATGATGTTATTCTGCTTTCCTTCTTCATCACCAGAACCCCTCAATTCTGCAGCAATGGATTTTTATTGGTTTGATGCCCAAATAGGTCTGTTTTTTCTTACATAAACTCAAAGCTATGAGAAACAATAATGGAAACAATGAAGGAAACAGTGCTGTCTTCACACTCAGTAAGGCAATGCTAACCATGAGGTTATTTTTGGGTGGCCAACAACCCAGGACTGACTTCTTATTTTTTTCAAAAAAAAAAAATCAGATTATGTAGAAATTAATAGGCCTCTTCTAAAAAGTTATTTTCTGTGGTATATGGATCATTCAGACTTCACATTACAGCTTATCCTACTGAATTGTTCATAGATGAGTTTTTCTGGCAAATGAATCCATAATTTTGGGAGAAGGAAGGCTATGTTCTAATCTTCAGATTCCCTAAGATGTTCAAACTCATAGCTCCTTTAATTTTGCCTTGCTGGTCCTATGAATCTAAAAGAAAGTAAGTAAAACAAAACATGCCCATGTTTAGTGACACCAGTGACCAATAGGTCATTGACAGGTCAGTGACACCACAGACCAACAGGTTATCAGCCTTTATGAAGGCTTCATCAACTAAACTCTCAATTAAATCATAAAAAAAAGTCCTTAAAAAAATAATCCATCAAAGTATCTTAGGTCATCTCATACCAGGAGTTTGACCCAAGATCCAGAACCTTTTGCATCTGCTGGAGCAAGGATAAATATGTGATATATTAAAAATATCTAAAGGAAGAGGTCAGTAAGCTAAGTCCAGACACAGAATTCTAGTGACCTCTATGAAGACAGTGATGATTTCCCTATCAGCATCTGCACAATCACGTTAGAAGTTGGAGACATGAGACATTCACAGTATGGCAGCACTGGCCAGAAACCACAATGGTGAGATTTTTTTGCTCATTTTTTTATGAATAAATCTTTGCTTTATCCTCGAATATCCATTTCTGCACATCCCTATACAATTGGTGTGATCAAATGTCAGTTTGCACATAGACATGACTATGCATGAAATATATCCGTGCACTTTAGAATTTGCCCTGGAAAATCCTTCTCCATCCAGCTACAGTTGTAGAAATGGACGAGCAAACATGCAACAGTATAATAGACATATATGCAAATGAAGAGGAAAACACATCAAGCTTTGTACATTTAGATGTAAACAAGAAATATAATGTTTTTCAACAGGCTAATTGTGCCTGAGGTCATCCACAACAGGCCTGGTTAGAAAATAGGGAAATATAATGCCAAAGAGCTTGGAAAAAATGGACTATTGTGTTTGACTATTTTCCATGTACAAATTATCGCAGTGAAAAAAAGAAATGCTGCAGAAAAACACATGTACTTTATTACAGTTTTGAGTGTTACTTCTGTAAGTACCACAACAACATACAAGAGGGCTAAAAACCATTGAAAAGATGCGAGCAGCAAACACAAATGTGATTAAATGCCTTTCTGACATGAAGTGATTTAACTTTAAGTTTGGATGAATGCATATATGTCAATGGCTGATTATGGTTTTGGCCACATTCCCTTTGAGTTAGACAACTGTGATTTGTGATGGCTTTTTATTTTTAAATCAATAGAAAGAGAAATCTTTGGAACAGAATTCCTATTCTCTTTTGTTTCTCTTAAAAGTAGTGTGTTAATACTTCTTTAGCATGTGAATAGTCATAGCGCAAGGAGAAAAATTCTCTAAATACCTAATCTTAGTCTGGAAAGTGAGAAACTGTCTTCTAAAGTTCCTTTCAGTCTGGTTTTACTTTCTGAAGACAAGCACTAAGTGTTACAGCTCTTTGTCTCAGAACTACCTATAAAGGTACCTAACTCCCATTTACGCCAGGGAAACAGGATGGCTGAGTATGCAGCAAGTCCTAGCTAAAAAGAAAAGACCTTACTCAAGTCACCTCCTTCTCACCATCCCAGTGGAAAACAGTAGGATTTCTTCCAAATGAAGGCTGAGAACCCTAGCAGAATCCTAGAGTCATCGCTACATCCCTCAGAAGAATCTGCCTTGAAATAAACAATATTTGCTCTGTAATGGAGAGAACAGAGGAATGATGTTATTGATGATGGACTATTTTGGACTTTTCAAGAGCTGGAGTTGTGTCTGGGCTATGCAACTTTCTTACTTGTGCAACGATGCAGAACCAAGCACTGAAGATACTACTTCATCTGTAGTGTCTTACTGCAAATATAGTAGGATGTGATAAATCCCATGTGAGACTAATCTCACGAGCATTTTGCTACCTAGATTTAGTGCTTGCAAATGTGAACATTTCTACTGCCAGACAGCTTCAGGTCTAGAGCCTGCTCATCTTGATAACTGTTGGCAAGGCAGTGCTTTTAAAGGCATATGAGGTTAAAGAAACACATAAATACAAAAGCACATTTTTATAGCTCTCAAACTTAGTTTGCCTACCTTACTAGAGGCTACTATCTAAAAGGCTAATAGCCAGTCACCAAATCTTCTTTGAGTCAAAACTTGCAGTGAGTTTTGTACCATGCTGTACATGAACCACAGTAAACTAGTAGTTATGTATGTAGTAACAACATATATATCAAAGTATCTTATGACTTATCCCTATCTCTGTCCACATTAGAAGTCAAATTCTTACACATTAATTTCCTGCTGAAAGCAAGTAAAAGATTTTCTTGAATAAAAAGGGAACAAAAGAATGTTATAATTTAAAAAATAAAAGTTAAGCTTGCTTCATATCACTATTCCTAAGGCACAAAGATATTTGAAAGGTGCTGAGGGGGGAAATCTTTTGGGACAGGGGAAGTCAGGAAAGTACAAACTAGTATAGCATGGAATATAATGCATAATAGTTGGCAGCAGAATGCACTATTTATTTGCATGAATTTGGGACTGAGAACTTAATTCACAAATAGCAGAGGGTAGTCTAAATGTTATGACTTTAACATGGGGACAAATATTACAGTTCTTATACTGTTTGGTTCAGTCTTATCTCCTGATCTTCCTCAAATTAGTACTGCAAAACGGGCTCATCATATATTAAAGTCATTAGGCATTAAACTTTTCATTTGCATTTGTTAGAGATAACCTAAGCCTGTCTTTACACCATTTTATTTGAATTGTGTATCTTCTATTGAAAATAGACCTTTAAATTAATTAGGTTTCTAATTTTCCAAAGACATGGCATTCTTACCTCCAATGATCTGTTTGTATTTATTAATACAAATACAATTAATATTTATTAAATATTTGTAATAGGATTAGCCTATTGGCCTAGGTCCTCACAACACTACTAGATAATGTGTTAAGATTAGGTTATCAGAGCTAGCATATATTGTTTCATCCATTTAAACAGGAAGATGCAAAGCATTAACTTTTTATTTCCTTAAGTTTCTTTGCCATTTGAATGTCAAATCTTCAGAAAAGCTTAATTTATGCCAAGCGCACTGTGCTATTGAAGGTGTGTGTATTAATACCCTCCCTGCAGATTTTCTGACTGCAAACCTGCAGTTCATAACTATGAAAGTAAGTGAGCCACAACGGAATATTTAGTCTCAATCAAGCAGCATAGCCACAGTATTCAGCAGAAGAGCATCTTATCGGTTAATTGGGGGAGGTTTGCAGGGAAATCATATACTAGCAATCAGTTTTATAGCCCTGAAGTATACCAGATATCACATAACATATCTTCCAAAAGTTAGCAGTTAGCATAAACTTGTCTCTCTAATGAGTTGCAGCAATAATGACTTAAACTGGCTGCAGAAAAATAGTTCAGTACATGCTGTACCTGGTTTCTCTGCATGTGCATAGGAAAAAAAGTATTTTTCTTTTCTTTTTTTTCTTTTTTTCCTTAGGAAGTAAGAAAATTCCAGGAACATTACAGCATGATATAGTTTGATTTAAAGTGGGGAGAAACTTCAGCTCTTATCCAAATTCCAAGCATTCAAATCACCATTCACAGGTCATTGCACACCAGGTTTATGAAAATCATGCCAACATCCACTTTTTGGCCCTACCTGCACAAACCTAGAATAGTAAGGCTTGAAGATTCACACAGTTTGCTCAAAGCTCCTTCTCTATACCTGCAGCCTTGGAGATTAAAAAGCATACCCAGTCATGCACACAAACCTGCATATATATTTGTGTATTTATATGCACACACACACGCACAGACAGATACAGTAAGCACAAGGGACATGAATTTTCACGAAGAAATGCCATTTACCAGAAGCAGGGAAGCCAGAAGCAGGGTGCCCGCTGTCGCCCAGCCGCAGCCCTCCATGGTGGTGCCCGGAGCCGGAGCCGGAGCTGGACACGGAGCAGGCTGAGAGGTGCTCCTCTGCCCGCTGTCACATCCAGCGCTGGTGGGAGCGCTTCAGCCCCCTCTCTCCGCCTCCATCAGCCCTGCTCACATTTCCTGGCCCAGGGGTGGGTGCTTGGGTTGGAGAGAGTGGCGTGGAAGTGCTCCTGCCGCCGGCAGCAGCCAATCCCCCTCCTGCCGCGGAGCCACGCAGGAAAACAAAGCCAAACGTATGGGGAAAGTGCCCCCGGGAGAGGAGAGGGGATGGAGAGAAAGGGAGAGAGGAGGAGGAAGAGAAGCAGGAGGAGGAGGAGAGAGACGGGCTCGCTCCGCGGAAGGGAGCGCTCTGCCTTGAGCGGACTGCGCGCCAGGAGCGCTACTCCAGCACTTGCCATGAGCTATTTATGCCTGCTGCTAGTTCAGTAGTTCTCCGCCTGAGCATGCACTGTGCCACTCACATGGGAAACTTAATCCACGTCAATATATAACGTGTGTCATTAAAAGTACCAATCATAAAGTGCTGAAATCTTCCAGGGAGAACGTACGCTTTACCCAAGTATTGTGTTCTGCACAGGAAAATGCTCTGTTTTATGCTATGCATTCAGCAATAAGGAACACGGTCTCTGCGTTCAATTTGTAAAGCAGGCATATTTCTAAAAGGAACTGAGTGACAATCTTTCTACCACGAATTGTTTCCTTTTTTGAAAAATAAATTAAAAAAACCTCATTCTGCATCAGAATGAAAAAAAAAAAACAGTTAGAGGAGGGAGCTTTTTGCTTACAAAACACAACTTTGCTTAGAAAACATAACTCAAGAAATCCAGGGTCTCTGTCTCTGAGGTATTAACTTCACAGGTAGGAGTTTCACTCCCCTACTCTGACTTAGTTCAGGATTCATCCCGCTGGCATATGCATGCTTCTTCATTGCCTGAAGTCTTTTGTTATTTTTTTGACTGTTTATTTCCTCAAGCAGAAACTCAACACTGAATCCCGGGAATCTTTCTCAATTTAGCAGGCATTCTGACAGCATGGGGCTGAGTAGGAGTGCTCTTGCAAGAGCAACACAATGGTGCAGCAATAGATGTTAGGGCTGGATGTGCTTGTGGAAAGCCTCGTCTTCCGTAAGCTCTTGCCCTCAGGAAGCTCAGACACAGGGTGTTTGAACAGAAAGGCACTACGTGTGCTTCAGGATGAAGAAGGACATGCAAATACAATGAGCCTGGAAAGTGCCTGGAATAGGAAGATAGAGGAAGAAAGAGAAATTTCACTGAAAGCACCAGGGCTGGGTCAGAGAGGAAAGGGGGGAGCAATCACATAAGACAACTGGCCATTGGTAGTAATGCAAACCAGCCTGGTGGAAGAGATGGGTAAGCAGATGGGAAATCACAGCTGCTTTGCAAGAGGGAAGCAACTGAGGGGAGAAAGAGGTTACAGCTGTGGAGAAGTCAGGTTTCCAAAAGTACCTTTTGGAAAAAGAAAAATCTTTTGCTTCATCAGCAGAGTCAGTTCCATAGTTAGGGATTATACAGATTGTATGTTTCTATTGAGCTCCTTAGCCACCTTTTTTCTTTTTATTTTCTTTCCTGTCTTGTTTGTTTAACCCAAGAAACCTACTGTGATCTCAGAAATCAACAGTATCTATTATATATAGTTTCTGGAATTTCTGTATGCTAAATTTTCAAGCCAGAGCAATAGGTAGGGTAAATGACAAGATTTTTATATTGAATTCGCAGGATGATCACCATTTTAATTTTGCAAACCAAAACTGCTCCAGTTCTAATTACATGTATGTATTTTTTTCTCCCAACTTTAAACTGGTACTCTAACACTACAGCAGCCCATCCCAGAGTTTCTCATTTTTTCTTCAGCTTTGGAAAAAAATTAAATATAGAATTTTTAGATTCTTTTTATCAGTTCACAAGTCTGAGATGACAACTAACTTATCTAGGTTAGAATAATTGCAACCTACTTGCTTTTTACTATCCATCATTGTGCTCATGAAATTTCCATTGAAGCTGATGAGACTTTTGCACGTACGATAATAGCAAGAGAAATAAATTAGTTCTACCAAATGATGTGACCCACAATGCAGAAATGACTAAAAAATATGAATTATCTATAAATAGCTTTTTAAAAAATATTACTTATATTCAGAATTCTTATTTAATTGATAGCAAAGCAACAAAACTTTCATAATAAAATGTTAATTGACATGAAATTCCTCTGACCTGATATTTTGCTGCACATTGAAAATTCAGAACAGATTCTTGAATATGGATTCATTTTTAATTTCACAACAAACTCAGGCAAACCTTGTGATTTTTTTTCATGAAACCATGCGAATACTATCCTTCCAGCAGTTTGACTAAGTGTTTTCTGCTCATATTTGAACGTAGAAATCAAAGTGAAATTCAAGGAGTGGAAACTCGCATGAATCAAATCCAAAGAAAGGTCTACTCAAATTCTTGCATAGAGCTTTAATGAGGAGTCATGCCCAATACCTGCCAATTTCTACGGAGTAATGCTGCATCTAACTAAAGGCTCATTTTTCTTTTGCAATTATTCCTAATTGAAAACAATGAATTAAAAAGAAAAAGTGTGGATTTTTTGAAAAATGACTTTAAGGCAAGAAGTTCCTGGAAGTATTTTGGCATTGAACTTCTCCATACTCCAATATTCAGATACAGATATACAGAATTTTGTTCCAATGCATATATCAACTTTATAAGGAGTCTATTTACTGAGCATTAGCTTGGTGAGTGGGGTGTTTTTGCATAGCTAATTACAAATAAAACCTGTAATAGGAAGTAAAATACATCTCATATGTGGAAATATGACCTAAAAGGTGCACAGCCTCAGGTGCTAGTTATCTCCCGACTTTTCCTGCATGCACCCCAAATGAATGCAAGAACTCAGAGCAATCCAAGATGTCTGCATGTGGCAAAAGTAGATGAAGTCACGGCTGCCTTAGATCAGTGGCAAAACTGGTATTGGAGATCAGATTGTTCAGGATTGCACAGATCACCAACTTCCTGAATACACACATAAAAACGTATCATCTACAAATCTTAAAATCTTGAACCCAAACCCTTCACCATCTTAAGGAGGAAAAAACACACAAACACAAGCTACTCCATGCTGTGAAAATGACCCCTTCCATTTTCTGAACCAGGCATTAGCTCCCCTTATTCTTCACCTCTGCCAGATGTTAAATTAAACCAGTTTGCATCTGTACATGAGAAGCAGATCTGGACTCTGCACATCACTGCACATCTACAGCATATTATATGAAATGAAAAAAAAAAAAAAAAAAAAAGCAAAGAAGGGTGCCTGAAGCATTATTTTACCCTATCCTGATTTAATGATACTTAATTTGAAAAACACACGTGCAGGCAGGAGAAAATTCTTAACATTAATATGCTTTACAGCAGGAAAGAGTGAATCAGCTTTGGAGCTGATCTCCCTGGGGAGAGTATATTATAGTTTTCACTCAGAAGCCACCTGTCTCTTCCTGGAGGCTGGACCTCCTTTTTGCCATCAGGTCTGGAGCAAGCAGGATTTTTCTTCTTCTTTTTCAATTTTTCAGTTAACAGTTATTTTTAGATTGCCTCTTATTAGTCTGGATTGGTTTCTGGGAACCTGGAAGCTTGCACAAGTGTGGAAAGTGAGAAGTTGGAAGGAGCCAGCTCTTTATAAGCAGTTTTTGATAGGATTTGCATTTATATGTGTGTGTGGCTATGCATGCCTTTAGTACCTGTGAAAGAAACTACGAGAGCCCTAAGAACTCTGAACTGGCTCCTGAAATGCCAAGGTGAAGCTCACCCAGATGCACAAGGTCTGTGATAGTTAAAACACTCCCTGAAAAATCCTACCTTAATGATGCATGAAAGGTCTCTGTCCAGAATTCTAATTTGAAAGGAATTCAAGCCTATAAATAGCAGAAAAGGTGTAGTTCTGAGGAATACAGTCATCCTCACCTGTACTCGGCAGGACAGTGTAAAGATAGTTCAGCCTTCAGGCTCTTCTGGTCTTTTCTCTGTTGGTTGATAGCAGCTGCCAAGAGTGCCAGCAACTCTCTGCTAGGTAACCTGCAAGGAGGACACCTGGGAGCTGCAATGATGTGACCTACGTATCGCGGGTGCTCTCATGCCCCTCTGCATCTAAATGTGAAGAGAAGTCTCAGGAAAAAAAAAAAAAAAAGGTGATACATAAAGAGTAAAATCAGGCTGAGGAGAGACTTTCACATGAAACGGACATTTCCTGAACTTTCAGCATTGAAGCAGAACAGTTGCCTCCTGCTTAGGAATTCCAGGAACACCTGGGGTAAAACCATGTGTGTGGAAAGCTTCCTTCTATAAATGTCATTCACTCACTGAACTGATGATCCACAATGGCCTCCCACATGTTATATTGTCACCATATATCCAGTGAATTAAAGATGCCCACTGTGTTGCATTAACAGTGCTTAACCTTTGGCAGCAGCAAACTTTGCAGGCCAAAAAAGCCCTCAGTAGTATTCTGTATTCTGTATTCACAGTTTTTCATTGGAAGGGTGTGGTAATTTAGTGGAAGAGCCAAACATCTTGAACTGACATGCTTGAGATCGGAGTTGCAACATCAAAATAGGGGATTTCTACAACAGCAAATGCAAACTTGCTTCCTTGTTCTGTTTTGATGCAGAACTGGCATTTATTCATCATTGAATAAGCACTGTTTCTCTTACACTTACTCTTTTGCCAGGATGACACACACACACCTTTATTACCTCTCCCCAACCAACACTTCTTGTGGGCAATCCCATTTTTAGGACAATCCTAGTGCCATTCTGTAAGCAGACTCCCGCACAACCTTAGACCATTCAGATTCTCCTCTAAAAAGGAAGCTCTTATCTTCCATTTTATATCCCTACACAAGATGATTTTCCTGCTGTAGCATTGCTGCATTCTCTGTTATTAGCCTGCTTTCAGAAACACTTTTTTTATTTCCACTCTTTCCATGACTCTTGCCCCCTGTTAGCCCAGCGTCTAAGCTTGCTGTAACAGGTTTTTATACAAATTGTTCTCTAAACAGACCAAGAAATGCAGGAAATACTGTTTTCATATTTTGCAAACAGAGCACTGCAGTCATAGAGAGATCAACTGATGTTAATGATGGTTTTACAGGAAGTCAGTGATAGGTCACAGAGTTTTACAACATCCCCAAAGGTGCAAACTCGTAACCTCAGCTGCAGGGACTGCTACATCGGTTATCTGCACAAGTAATCACATTTAAGTAAATACAATTTAATTATGTACAGTAACAAGCAATACACTGTGAGCAAAATGTCACTAAGTTGACTGACGACAGGACTTGAGACCCAGGTCTTGCAGTGAACTTCCTCTAAGTAGATACTAAGCTATGCTGACGACCCTTGCAAATCTATGACCTGTTTCATAGTGCTTAGTATTTCTTTTCTCTTTCTTTTTTCTTTACTTTTTTTTACTTTTTTTTTTTTTTTTTTTTTTTTTTTTAACTCACACCAGCTTCAGGGTTATACGTGAGTTTCACCTTTCACAAAAAAAAGTCTCTAGGCTCATCGGTAGCAAAAAATAACCTGGAAGCATGAACTTTAAAGGCTCAGATACCAGGCAGCAGATGCAAACAGATTTGGAGGCAGTTTCTAAAGGTCTCATCATTTAGCTATCAAGTTTATGGTTTAATGTTATACAGCAGTGCTTGGGGCTGGTAACATAGCTTTTGAATACTGGGGGAACAGGGTCTATATTCTTGTAAATTACTCCATATGGAATTCAATTTGAACTTTATGAGTTATAAATTACTTTTCTGAAGAAATCAAACCAAACCAAACCGAAAATCTTACACACTTTTGAACCTTTTTCGATCTCTAACTTACAAGGTTTTGGCCCTGTATTATTTTCCTCCTAGGCCAATTCAGTCTAGCTAATTCTTATGTATTTTTATGCTTTTCTAAGGTAAATGAGGTGCAATTCCACTTCCTTCTCGTCTTACCAAAAATCTGATTTTAAAACACAGACCCCTATGAGCAAACCTAAAGTAAATCAGGTGAAACTGTCAAAGTAGCATCAACTGAAGTATATGCAGGTTTTAAGAATGTTACAAAGAGGGAAGGAAGAAAAGAGGACTAGAGAGTTCATTTTGGATCAGGATTTGGAAAACCCCTGAGGTGGGGGAGGTGGGATTGGGTTTTGGCCAATTTGTGATATTCAGCTCTGTGACTGGCTTCAGCATTCCAAAGTTTCCAAAAGACAAGGGGTTGGAAGAAAAGAGAAGAGCTGGATTCAGAGTTTTTGGGTCTTGGCCCATCTCTTGTGCAAACAATTAATGAGAATGCCTGGACAGCACAAAGCATACTTTGAAATATTGAGCCAGCAAGACATTTAAGTGAAGGAGCCACACTAAAGAAACTTGTCTTTCTTAGTGGGAGTTTTCCATATCAGAACAGTTAAGATGCCACGTGCATGGCATATGGAAGACACAACGTTTGTCCCCAAGTTGGTCAAATTAACAAGAATTATCAGTGCAAACAAGTAATAGAAATTAGGGCATGAAAGTGCCTCATGAGTGACTTGAAAACTGGAATCAATTTTATTCCTGTGACAATCACAGTGGTGAAAAAGGATTATGGCTTAGACCCGTGGAAAAAAACCCTCAGTTTAAAGCACAAAGCATATTAAAAATAAACAGAGATAAAGAATATATCATAAAACTTAAGAGTAAGTGGTAGGATTTTGAAATAGCATGGAGCTCAAACTGCTGCAACACACGCACAGAAGTGGAAAAAGGTATTCACTGAAATATTTGAAACATATGGTTTTTGTTTGTGTTTCTTGCAAATATTTGAGAAATGAACAACTCTTACCTGTATACAATCATGACCATGAATGCACTATTATGTTGTAACAAAAATGTATTTATAAGCAACTAGTAAAAAACTGGAAGAAATTATAACGTTAATAACTAGGAGGCTATCGTGTTCCATATTAAATTTCTCAGCACTGCAGCTCACTATGCAAAGAGCAGCAATTTTTACTTGATGGATTAAACAGCTTCAATATGGTAGAAATACAGGAAACAGTGAAATAAGACAGATAGTATTCCCCTTTAGAGTGAAGCAGAAAATATTCTCACCATCAGCAAAACAGGTGAAAAAGTGAGTGATTTTTGTTTCCTACATTTACCTCTGATGAGAGCCAAAATGAAACTCTACTTTGAGTGCATAACGATAGACAACTCAAAATTCAAATCCATATGGGGATAGGATCTTCACAAAGAAGGCTTTCTAACAAACCCTTAAAGAATGATTGTGGCTGGTAAATGCATGAGCAGCTTACCCTAAACCAGGCATGTGGCCAGATGATATAAGATTAAAGAGCCTGACCTGCTCTCATTCACAGAAGAAACCATGGATAAGAAAATGAATTCACCTGGATCTTCTACAGACTTAGGTTAAAAAAAAAAAAAAAAAAAAGGAAAATATCTTAATTTGCACTATTTTGACTTCATTAAAGATTGTTTCATCATGCAGTTGTGCTCATATCACATGTGGTAGTCAAATATCGTGAGGTAAGGGCAGTGTGATAAAGAACTACTGAGGAATCAGTCTACTTAAGAAAACTAGCTTGACTAAGGTCACCAGATCTTCACCTCTCCAAACAAATCAATTAGTGTAATAGACATAGATTTTTGAACAATATGCTATAAGGAACATTCACAACTAAACTTCATCTAGTTTAACTAACCCTCTGAGTCATATGAGAACAATTTGGTTTCTGTCTGCAAACTCCTGTCTGCAAACACAGTCTTCATGGCCAGATAAAGCTGGTCAGCATGTCTAGCATGTATTACCAAAACATATTAAAGGAAACCTAGGACAGTAGCAGATAGTGCTGCATATATAATCCTGCAGAACCTGGCCAACAGCGAAGTTTTTCACAGACAGAAGCTGAATGATATAGGTCTATGATATTTCTGATTGCCAGTAGTTTGGTGAGCAAATAATGTAACAATTGTTATTTAAATGAATTTTAAGACTCTGCACTTTCTAGAACTTCAACATATTCACTCAAAAGTACAAAACCTGCTTCTACCAACATATTTTCACAGGGAAAGCACATAAGATTGAACCTCACAACCTCCAGTGATTCAAACTTGAAGGCCATTCTTGAGATAAATCCTCATGAGAATGTACAACTCTCAAGTAACTTGTCTTACAAGGCACAACAAAATTATGAGAAACAAAGAACAGAGGGGCTTCATCTTCATAAAAGTCTTGGTCTGGACATTATATTTTTTCCTTTGCCTTATCTGTTGCTTTACTCTGGTGTCATTTGCTTTATTTAAGCAGTTCACTGATAGTTCTGCACGTTATGCATATTTGTTTGCAAAATCTACCTCTCCATGATATGCGACATAATCTGTTCTACATTTAACTTATAAGCATTTTTATGGAGCAATCTTAATGCAGTTTTTGGCTTTATATTCTTTCTTTTATTTGAGTCCTGGTTTATTTAATTTGTTTTTATGTATTGTTGACATTAACAGCTGTTCTGACCACTTAGGTTTGTAATTTTATTTGCTTGTCCAACAATGCTGGAACTGCTAAGACATATTGTGCTAGAACAGGTCTGTATTCAGAGACACAGCATAATGAGATTACTGGCTCAAAGTCATCTTTCTGCAAAAGCCATATTGTAATAGTATAGAAATGTATCTGAACCATGAAATCCATGATGCAGAACATGTAGGCAATCCTAATTGCTTAATGTACATTTATAATATAACTCAGCAAAGGCAACTGCAGGTTGCTGCACCCGTGAAAGAATCACCCCAGTACAATAAGTGTTGACTGCTGGAAAGCAGCTCCATGGAGAGGGGTTTGGGAGTCCTGGTTGCCAACAGGTTACCCATGAGGCAGCAATGTGCCCTGGTGGCCAAGAAGGCCAGTGGGATCCTGGCTGCATGAGGAGGAGCGTTGCCAGCAGGTGGAGGGAGGGG
>JAWLRI010000157.1:1007503-1029758 GCA_034781795.1 Crypturellus tataupa
AACTTAAGGAAAATTTCTTAATAGTGAGGGTGACAGAGCCCTGGAACAGCCTGCCCAGAGATTCTTCCCTGGAGATCTTCAAACCGTTTGGATGCAATCCTGTGCCATGAGCTCTAGGTGACTCTAATGGAGCAGGGCAGGGTTGGACTAGATGATCTCTAGAGGTCCCTTCCAACCTTAACAATTCTATGATTCTATGAAGTACGGGTTTATGCAGTCACATTATTTGACGTTCTGGAAAATAATTTCCAATTGTGCATTTTACCATGATGTACCAAAACTTACTGGATTCTCTTTTGTTTATTCCTTTGTATGTAAGTACAGCCTTAGCTTTTGAAATGTTTACTGAACTATGTACATCAAACATATGTTGTTTTAATTAATGTGTACTAATAAACAAATTAAAATACCCAAAAATAAGATCAAAAAAGAACAAATTTCTATTTCTTTTACAAACAAAGTAGTGATATTTTGTATGTAAAGTTAAGCATTAAAAGTAGTTTGCAACATGATATAATTTTCAAATGCACTCCACCCTTGTCAAAAGACCAGAGTTAGGAGACAGCGATTTTTTTTATGTTATCATAAAGTATTGTTCTAATAATAGTATGTCTGGAGCTTTGCACCAAAGAGCATACTCAAGCAGAGACTGCTTAACAGTGTCTGGGGACTGTTTTTGTGAAAGATTAGACAAACCTTGCAAATGGACTTTATTTAAGAATTGAATTGAGCAGAGTATGATTAGAAAGTACTGTTTAAAAATATAAAATAATTTCTGGATTGTGAATAACATTTTCTCTTTTTTAACATTTTTTTTTTGAATAAAAAGAGCAATTTTTTTTGTTATCTTAGTTTAGATCATGCTTAAAATAAACTAATATCACATAGATAGAATTGTTTTAATAATACATTTCCAAAAATTGCAAGCGAATCAACCAAACATCCGATCTTATTTGACTTTTTTAACATGCACTGTTCTTCTATGTACTTCTTGTCACTCTGCCATTTCTTCACAATTCTCAAATACTTGATATAAAACAAAAAAAGGAAAATCTCTGTATTTTTAAAATAATACCCTGCCTTACCTTGATAAAAAAATTGCAAAGACTTTGAATATTGAGTGATATGTGCATTGGCAAAAGTAGTTGCACTGAAGTTTGAAAATTCATAGATCACAGAAACTTCCAAAACTTCCAATATCTTTGATAGTTTGGCACAAAATATAATTGACCCAGACTGAGATCTTCATGAAAAATAGCTTTACACAAGGGACTCTAGAAAACAGTACTCCCAAACTTTTTTCATTTCTGTTTTTCTTTTTTTTTTTCCTTTCTTTTTTTCTAGAGAACATAAACAAGGCAGGAAAAATCATGATACAGTGTATGACAATAATATCTCTGCTCTATGTTAGTTTTCCTAACTTCCACTGCAGAGTTATGTATCTGTGAAAAAATAAGCATAGAAGAAATAACCAGGGACACAAACCAGGCACAAACTCAGGGTGCAACAAAGTGTTTTCACACAGGAAGAAAACATTTTCAGTAGTACTAACTCACCCTTTCATAGGTTTATCTAATAGTAGTTCAGATATTTCGCTGTACAGAAGCTATTAAAATGGTAAGGAGGATGCTGGTAAGTTCTTGCATGCCTTTTATCTCTTTATGCCAAGGCGAATTTTCATCTTTTTGTTAATTCTCAGCAAGCATTTTTACATGCATGCATTTAAGAACATAAAGAATGATTCATACAGTGTAATGCAATTGTACTTCAAGAAAAATATCCTCAAGGAGATGAAACAAGAACAAAGACATTGCAGTGTCAGGAATCTTACACTTTATGTAGTCACCTGCAGTAAATATATCCTTTTCACCTGCATCTATTTTCCTTTGAGTTGTAAACGAGGCAAATAAATCTGTAGTTGGAGGAAGATATCAGCATTTTAGCAATGAGTGACAGACGATTATATTCTGAGTGCTGCAGTTGATATAAATTGGGGAGAAATTTCAATTTATTAGGATGAGTTTAAAACCAGGCTAAGCTGCCTTATGATAAAGACACCAATAAAGAAAGGATCGGATGGAAATTCAAGTTTTGGCAAGTGCCACACATAGCAGAGTTTCAAGGTTTGACAGAAGGAAGAAAGTGTTTGGGCAGACCTTGAGAAGCAGTTTTGGAAATTGCTGTGCTTCACTTGCTCTGAGTCCTCCCATCTCTATGGCGCATCAGCTTTCCTTGTCAATACATGGACATCAATGACATCTATGAGGCTAAAGATCAGTCTCATTTAACTGCAGTACCAAAGTGAAAAACTAACAAAGCTGTAAGACAAAACAAGGTCACTTTTGTGATTTGTGATAAGATTTCTCAATGGGTTAAGTAACCAGTCATCAAAATGAACTGGCCAATTTTTTCAGCATGTGATCAATGTGTGATCATCTTTCTCAAGACAGCTGTATGTTAGCGATCTATGGATTAGCTTGCAGCTCTGCATTTATATACACTAAGAAATTTAATTTTATTTTTATTTTTATTGCAGAACAAATGATCAGTGTGTTACTTCTAAAAGAATATTCTCTTCTTTATGTTTATAAAAAAAAATTATCCTGATATTGCACTTCTCCCTCCTCCACTGTCTTTTCATATTTATGACATGGCTCCTTTCTTGAAAGAGGGAAGAGCCTCTCATTTTCTCAGAAAAAATACTCTTTAGCTCCTCTCTTCTCCCTGAAGAATATTCATTTGTTGTTTAACACATTGCATCACAGCATCTACAGCAAACACCTAATTGTGTTTAGGGCTAAAGAGGTTTATATACTAATAGATGAATTTTTCTACTAGCTAGAAAAACATGGGGTAGGATAAATGGAACCTTCAGTGTTAATGAACTACAAAGCAGCGGAACTCTCAACACATGAGTTATGACTGCAGGTTGTACATACCAGGGCTGTTCTTGGGAAAGATGAAGGATGGAGAAGTCTTGAACTGGAGTAATTTCTTACTTTTGCACTCCTGTATGTTCAAGGGATTTGCTCGTGTTTGGTTTTCAGAGACTTCATCATTTATGAGGAGTCTTTTAAACTGATCTCAAGTGTCTAGAATGGGAAACTTATGCTTGTTTAAATAAAAATAAATAATGAAGAAAATCCACAGCAAATTGCAGTCCTTGCTAAGAATTCACTCTCATTTCAATTCACCAATTGCACGGTGAATTTGGCCCAGTGACCCTCCCCTTGGCCTTACCTCATCTGCAATGTTTCCATGTTCACTTTGAAACTGATGCTTTTTGGCATCAAGGCTGCTCCTGCTTTAGAAAAAAAACATCTTAAACATTTGATTTAAATCCTGGAGCCAAGATTAACCCTGGCTCCAAAATTTAATGGGGAGAAAAATAAGCTACTAAATACTATTTTATTCATCCTGAAAATGCATTTGTTTCAAAGGAAAAACATAATGGCTCAAATTGCACCTAATTGTAGATCAAAGAAGCAACACCATTCATCCCCCAAATTCAAACACCTCTCAAAATATGCTTAAGTCCACAACAAACCATACTATACAAATGAGAAGCTTACTTTTGCATATGTTTTTACTAAGGGAAGACAGATCAAAACTTGACTGATTCAGAAAAAGCTTTTAGTGTACAAGCTAGATACTAAAGCAGAAACTCAACATTTTAACTCTGGTGGTTGTATCACAAAAGTATGAGATGAGATGGCAACATTCATGGCAACAACAGCTGCCATGAACTACTTCAGAACCAAAGGAGCAGAGTTTTTCCTAATAGGAACACAGTAACATAGCTAGGATACATTGGTAAATTTCAGCTCTGTTTCTTTGAATCTCAGCCTGACAAAAGATTTTTTTTTTTTTTCTTTCAGCCATCTCAGGTTTCCTGATCCTAACTAGCCTGTCAGCTCTCATCTACCATTTAATGTTCCTCCACTATTTAATAACTGGCATTTCATCTCACTGCAAACCTTATTCCTCAGGGATATTACTAGAACCCTCGTCAGACAGACCTGCCCTGTGAGGCTCAACTTGGTTTTTCCTTCCTGAACAGTATGCTTTAATGGACAGTGCCTGTTTAATGAAGTTCCATTGTTAGGTTTAGAATTACAATCACATCCTCTGGATGTAATAAAGAAAATTAAACCTTCATATTAAAAGGATGCTCTGAACCAATTGAAGCATTTGCTTGCGAGTAGTATATGTGCATTTCTTTCAGTGGGTGCAGATGCCAGTCATGCCCTGGAAAGTGGTTCAAATACTTCATGCATATGAAACTGGCAGGCAGTGGAAAACAAGCAGGGACACTAAGTGAACATATAGGAAGAAAGAGAGGCTTTGAGCGGCAGCTGCAGCTCACATCCCCACATTCAGAATGAGAGCAGGCAGCTCCAAGCGTGATGCTGTTGCTATGCTCCCAAAAGCTTTGGATTCTACCAAAGCTTCCCACTGACCAAAAGTTACCAGTCCACTAACAAAAATTTTGTAGTGGCTCTGCAAGTCACTGAAGATCTGCAATCCCTTCTCCTCACTCTCAAAGAGGTAAAAACTTTGATTGTTTACAGCTATCAGTGGGACAGCCCGAAAATGCTTTTCTGTCTTGCATCAGCACTAGCTGGTGCAGAGCACTGGTTGGCTTTTTGCTAGCTTGTTGCTTCAGCACTTGAAGCCTGTCTTTGATCGGGCACATTGTGGCCTGTTCTGTGCCACCAACTATTTTCTTCAATATGCTCCAAATGAATCATTATGCCTGATTGACTTCCAAAGATGACAATAAAATTGAGGGAGCTTGAGCTGAGCAACGAAATGACCTCACTTAAGTTTCTTGAACTAGGAACTGGTAATGCAGAAGCCACTAGATCACAGATGTGGTAAATCACTTCAACTGAACTGACCAATTCACGAAAAAATTATTGATCTAATGGCACCAGTAAGTCCAGCTTCCATAGGAAAATGCTATCTGCCTTCACTGTTATTAGTGGCTTTACCTTTTCAGTGTTTCTGAGCCATAAGGAATGCTGCTATAATCTGGAAGATCCCTTCAGCATCAATGCTGAAGACCTAATAATCCTTAGCTCTTTGAGAGTGTATATAGCAGAAATGCCCTACCATTTACTGCAGCTGAGGGTCTCCTACTACCCCTTGGAAGTCATACATGCAATATGTCAACACCAAAGCTGGTATTTTAGATTGCAACTGAGCTTCATCTTGTCTCAATATGGCTGGGTTCATGGCTAAAGCTACTGAAAACACACATTGGTCACTAGTGGAATAAGATGTTTATATACTTTATATATGCTTATGTATATAGCGTTTATATGCTGTTTATGTTATAGCTGTTGTATGTCTGTTCTTAATCCCATGCAATTACTGAATGAATTATAGAAGACTATTTTCCTATTTTCAGCTCATCCAATAAACCTATGGGTATCCTCATAAATCCATGAATCCACCGAACCTCTGTTAAGGCCATGAGGATGCCCGCAGCCCTCCTTTTCCCTGTCCAGCACACACATTCCCCTCCTCCAACCCCAGGCTGCATTTCAGCTCAGCCTGGTGCCAGTGGCCTCTGCCCCACAGGGGCATTACTCCTGAGGGACCTTAGTCAAATGTGGCAGCCCCATCTTCTGTGGCAGTTTTCTCTCTAGCACCTTTTGCTCTTGACCAGGGTCTTCAGAGTGTCCATGGACCTGACCTGGCTCCTGACTCAAAGCCCCTTGTGCTCTGACAGTGCCTGTCCATACTTATACCTTATCATATCATGCTTCTGTTGTTAATTACACATCATGAAAATGGGATATTTACTACAGCCTGACACAGGTTTACAACTGTTTCAGGTTATTCATATGTCTAACAAAAAGTAGTAAATAAATCTTTTTCTTTTTTTCTTCAGTAGATTTTTATAGCAGCTGCTTTATATCCCTTTTCTACTTCCACTGTAATTTATCTCCTACCAGAACAAAAATTCTTTGGGCTCCATACAGTATGAAAGTCTTACCATTCCTTTGTGCTTTGTCATCACGTGTTTGTGATGTTCTTATTTTTAACTGCTTTCAGACTTCATAATGGTTTGGGCATAGAAGTACATGTGCTAAATACTAAGAAAATCTACCATATTCAGAAGAGAAGGGTGTTGAAGTACATAAACAGAAGGAAAAGTTTGGGTCATGTGAGCTACAGCATACAGGGGAAAAATACAGAAACACAAAGCCTGTTCAGTCAAGGCAAAGCAGAAACTTGTGAGATATTTTAATGCTTCATGACACAGGAATTTCTAGTGCTTTTGATGTCACATTGACTAGGACACTATAACAATGGACATTCCTTTAAGTGACAAAGAATCAGCGAAAAACATGAGGCTGTAGAAAAAAAGAGTTATAATACAAAGGGAATCCTAGCATAGTGGTTTTGTCTGTTATTTCAAGACATGAAGACAGTTTTTATTGGTGCAATGAAAGATACCACAGGGAGCCTGCAGAAGCATTTTGTCAGTCAGATGATGATAGCAGGCTTGGTCAGTCAGGCTGGTGAGCCTTAGAGACACATTTGAGTTTTCTCAATACAAATCTTCTTCCTTAAAAGTTTTGCAACAGAAGAGAAAGTAAAACAGGAAGAATGATGCAGTATGCTTCCCACAGTAGTCCATCTTTTTTTTTAAAGGCATTAATAATGAAATTAATAAATGCATTCATGGTAAATAATGCATTTTGGAACATTTTACTCATACATATATGCACTAAAAACTCCAAAGAGGTGCTTGCAGTATTTACATTTGTGTTTTGCATATCTACATCATACTGACAGTTCTTGAAGGTACACATCTTGAAAATTTTATTATAAAGTTTCTGTCGGATCTTCTCTTGATTTTAGGGAGCATCATTATAAAAATGTAAGTAAGCTACAGTTTTCCAAGCTGGCTGCTTACTGTATATCTACGGACAACTAGAGAAGAGAACTGCCCATGAAGTATCCTGAATTTCAAGGAATAAAAATGCAAAGACTGAACAAAGTAGAATAAATCGGCATTATAATCCAGTTTAAAAAGTTTAGAAATTACCTAAAAGAAACAAGCTAGACGTAAAACTAAAATCTGTGGTCTTTTTTTTTTTTGTCCAAGACATTACTAGAAATTCAGTAATCTTATTTTACTTAGTAACTAGGAACTTAGTCTGTTAATGTTTTTCCTGAAATTTACTGCATTTATATAGTATTAAAGAAACTCTCTATAATAGAGGGAACACCCTCAATTCAAAAAATAAGAACTTAATCTGCAAAAAGGTAATATTGAAATATTGAAGCTGAGTGTATTCACCTTTGTGAAATAATACTAGATTTATTTTGAATAAATAATAATATACATAAATCTTCCCAAAGCCTTAAAGTTCCACAAGTCTCCCTGTTTCCAGATAATGCTTCTATCAAAATAGGCTTTAACCTAACTATTATAGTCACTACATGGTTAGTTTTAAATGTCAAGGCTAAGATACTAAATTATTTTACTGACTTTTGGATATTTAATTATCTTTTTCTCCTCTGAAACCTCCGACTGAGAAATGTCAGAGATTTGAAAGGCAATATCCATATATCATAGATCTTAAATGTAAGCTCTCAGGACAATGTCTGGCCATTAAAGTCAGTCATCAAAGCCAAGAAAGTGTGCCTGCTGTGAGCAATGTACACTGAGTCTTGAATATCAGCACAGAGTATCTGCCATTGTCAGAACCAGGGTTGGTATTTGCTCAGTGAGACTTTAATAGCAGTGCTTATATTCACGAAATGCCCTTGACCAAGGAGTATTGCTCCCACTAGATATGATAAGTAATTCAGTCTCTTCTGTAGCTCAGCCTAAAGGGCCTCTAAGTAGGAGCTTGCAGTGGTACCAAATTACATATAATTGTGCATGATGAATTTGCAATGCAGGCTAGAGTTTGCTAGGAACTCAGCTGAGACCACCATACTTATTTAAGTTTGGTTTGGCTTTAGACCAATGCTTTATTCACTAAGCTGCAAAGTCTCCTGATATTTTTTTTCACTCTCAAAATATTTGTATCTCAAATCAGAGCCTTCCACTCAGTGGGAAGAGAATCAGTTTTGTGCTTCTTGTTTTGGCCCATACTGTTTGAGTCACTCAGAGGGATTAAGCTTTGTGATAAATTATGAGATCACACTATCACTCAGCTTATCGATATAAAGTGTCACATGCCAATAAAATTGCCTTTAAAAAGTCAGAAAAAAAAAAAAAAAACAGAATTGCCCATTGTTTAATTCAACAGCAAATACAAAGTAGTGTTTCTTTCTGTATCTTCATGATGGAGCATCAAGAGTTATCAAACAACTGAAAACATTTCATTTAGGAAAGAATCCTAGGAAAAAATAGTACACTTTACAAAATTCTAATTCTACTTCATTCATACCAAAAGTTATGCATTAGAAAATAAAACAACACTATGGTTCAACAGAATGACAGCAGAAAAGCAACAAGATTCTAAATTGGAAGGTTGAAGGTTGTTCAAAAATCAAAATATTCTTTTCATGTGAGACTAATGCCAACTTACCCTCTGTATGTATCTTTGCCTTTCACTGCTTGTTCTGTAGCCTATCTACCAAACTTTGCAAGTTTTGTTTTTCTCTAATACTGCTGCCATACTTGCCTTCAGGAGTGCTAATAGTCCTGCTAGGTTTTCATAAATTTTAGTTACAGCAACAAATGGGTTCTCTAGTATGCTTGACTCTTGCCAAGATTGTTTAATAGGAATGACTGAGTATCATAAACCAGTGATGTCACGGAAGGAGAGCAAGAAACAGTAGCATAAGAGTTGAGAAAATGATCACGTAACTGATCAATATATCTGATTTCAGCTGTATCTGATATTCCTGCTGAAATAGGCATCTCTGATATTCCAAAGAGATGAAGAACAGGAGGTAGAGAGACTGTCACAGACTTATAAAAAAATCTGGATCAGTACATAGCAGGCAGTTTTCAGCAGACACCTAGACATCCCCTGAACCTCTTGGTAATTACTAGCGCTACCCGGGACCAAAAATGCTTTTCCAGAAACTCACTGTTGACGTCATACTTCAGACCACAGTTTGGTGCCTGCGGCTGTTGTTCATCATGTTTTGGTGGTGGCAAGGTTGGTTTAGAGAGACCCCTTTTCTTCCCTTGTTCTCACTGATTTCTCGCTGCTTCAGGCTGCCATTTGATGATTCCCTCTGTTTGATCAATAGCTCAAGCCATGCCATTCCGGAGGCCACAAGGCTTAGAAGAAGAAACCCAGATTTACCATGATTAATAGACATGACTTCAGCTTGCCTGAGAGTCTGCAGAACACAGGCAGAAACTATATCCAGTTAATAGCATCCATAAGTCAGTCCTGGGGGAAAGCATCAGCACTTTTCACATCTTGCAGAGAGAGCTGCTGGTGAGTTTTGCTTAGTTTGTGCAGAAGTTCAGGCTTTTTCCTCATTCTGCAAAGGCACAAAGTTCCCAGTCTACATTTCCTCAGTGGAAATTGCTTTAACCCAAATCTAAAAACTTAAATTTTTAGAGTCTTAACTTTTATAAACTCTGGGACATGCTTCTTCTTGACCACTTGAACACTAAGAACAGCAGTGGTACTAAATCAGAAGCAATCTTGTTGAGCTGTCTCCTAATATATTTTTCTCTAGTTATATTTAAAAAATGAAAATATGAACTTCCAACATGACTAGTTTCCTCTTTGTAGTATTTTCAAATAGAGCAAAAACATTATTGACATTGGGTAGAAATGGTTCCACCAAAAGACTAAGTTTACTTTACAGAGAGCAATACACAAGTGTAACGTGGAGAGACTCTATGATCTGGGCCTGCACCAACACCTTGCGTCACACAGAGACTCTCCTGACTGCAGTGACCTGATCACGGGCCCACAGCCTGCAGATAAGTCAAGAGCTAACTGAAAATAAATTAGTTCTTTAAAAACAGACAAACCAGAAACAAAGCAGAGGTTTTTGACAAATCAGAGATTCCTAGTTTTCTCCTATGATTTAAAGAATAAAAGGAAACACAAAGCAGGATATTGAAAATGAGAAAAAGCCCTTTCAGGCCCAGTATATAACACCAGTGTAATTGTGAAAACTTTAAACCTGGTATGCTATATCTGTGTTATTTATCTTGTTTTAGCTGTCTCTGCTATGAAGATAAATCAAAATGCATACTTACATGTGTTTCTAGAGTCCTTCCTCTGCCCATAATCAGTCTAGAAATTGCAAGGACCCAGTTTCATACCGTTACACTGATAACGGAAAACTGAGGGGAGAGGTTTTCCCTTTCCTGCCCATTAGCACCCCTCCTCAATGACCCTGAAAGCAGAGGACGGCAGACCTTGTCTCTGTGCCACGTGCTCTGGGTGACCCTGCGTGTGCAGGGGGGTTGGACTAGATGACCTCTAGAGGTCCCTTCCAACCTTAGGCAATCTGTGATTCTATTTAAACTTAAACCAAGCACTTAGCTGTTCTACGCTTATATAATACTGCCTCTATTTGGAAATGGCGCTTTAAGATCTGCAGAAAGAAAATATGTGATAAACTTGTCATGACTTTATGCTAAATGTCCACAGCAAAAAAAAGACCTTGTTCATTCAAAACTACCATGGCTTTCAGTGGTCTATGCACTGCTGAAATGGTCCAAAAAGATGAAATTCTAGCCCAGCCAAGGTTAGTAAGAGTTTTCTTAGCTGCTTCCAGGGAGCCAGCTGCTGTTCCTGCTGTTCAGTGCAAGTTAGTCAGTAGTCAAATGTAGGAAGCGTGCACTGTCCCTGGGCTCCTAATTGATTTTAAAGCCAAATCATTATTTTGTCATTTCCACTGCACACATTCTGCTTACATAACCAGTAACTAAAGACCTGAATGAGAACATTGGCTTCTTAAAACAACTCCTCGCTCCAGAATAACTCCTTTCTTTGTGCTTTTATTTCACAGGGCAAAAAAAAAGCAAGTAAATGTTCTCATTTTTACAATACATTTAATACTAAAATGAAACTGACTATATGCAACAATATTTGACAGAAAATACTGTCAAGGGAGCTCTGTAAATATGTCCATATCCATACTATAAAGATCTATTTTATATTAACAGACACACCAATATTGCTAAAAATAATAACCTTTTCTCATTACAGTGGGACAAAGAGCTCCAGTAACATACAGTCCTTAGGAGGATGGCAGCATTTGTTTTTGACCCTTTCCCAAATCATTATGAAATTGCCACAAGTTACCTAAATGAGAAATGGAAGAATAACTGCTGATGCGATTACTCATTCAAAGACAATGTATTATATCTGTCATAGTCATATGGTATGATGTTAACATGACTTTTTCACACAAGAAGTCAGGCTGCTGCCTTGTCCTGGGTCTAGTCATTATCATGCAGCAAGTATGATAATGTAGTGCGAATTTACAATGTATTTGCATGGTAAATTTACCGTGTAGTTTATCAGGTGCTCTCCATCAGCAAATTTGCCTGATATTTGGAGAAGAGCACACTGCTCTGCACTTATGCACTGCTGTGTATCCATAAAGTTACTGTTAGCGTAACACAACAGACGTTATGCAAATTCCCACCATCAATTCTGCGCAGAGATCCATATACCCAATGCAGTTCCAGGTATAACAATGTGTCGCTCAGGAGAGTATTTGCTAAAAGATGTAATTTTGTTCTAACGTAAAACAATATTAAAATGAATAATGAAGAAAATTTACACACAGCCATTTTAGAACTCCTGTCAGACATTCCCTTGAGCAATAGCTTTCTTGGACACTGAAGCTGAAGTAGATTAGACGCTACTTTAGACTTTAAGGTCCTGCAGACCTTAAGTGTGGGAAGTCAGCCTTTACAATGGCTTTACTCATAACTACAGATGGTAATCACCATCTATATATTGTGTCTTTGTCAGTTAACTGTCTAGTATATTTTCAGTAAAGTAAAATAATTTTCATACTTAAAGTACAATGCACTGTGGCAAGTACAGTTTCTGACACTTGAGTGCACCTTTTCTTTTTCCCAAAATAAAAGCACTTAGCAAATTATGGTTCATGAAACAGCTTAAATGGCCTCATTTTAAAAATAAAAGCATCAAAATGTCAATTCTAATGTCTCAGGAACATGTAAAACTGAATAAAAGTTGCATTTATTGTTATTTTCTCTTTTCCATGTACCAGTACCATGTACCAGTAGCATAAGAGTTTTGTACACAAATAACTTTTTTGGGTTTTTTTTTTGGTTGAACTTATAAGTACATAATGAGTATATTACATATGTAATAAGTATACTTAATGACTAATTATAAAATCCTATTACAACAATTGCTTCTGTGATAAAGGTTTCTGAAGCATATTGTTAGCCTTGGATAGGGAGATGAAGGTGACTGATGCCAGCAGATGTATATACTAGAGGATAGTGTCAGGAAAAAAAAACAGGATAATAGAAAGAAAAAAAACTCAACAGAACTTCTTCTACCATATTCTTTCCTCACCTCTCCTCCCATAAATTTATAGTAATTGTAAATATTTCCAGCTCTTTCCTACAGTTTCATTTTAGTTATGGCTGTATTTTCAGTCTTGTAGGATTTAATGTAGTTTTCTGAAGCAATAGCTTCTAGAATCATATAAATCAACATATAAGAATGTAAGAAAGCAAGGATTATTTCCTCCTCAGGGAAACATCTGGAGCTGAGTATATTACCTCAAGTCCTGTAATGGTAACACAGTATGGATGGAATTTATGAAAGAGAATACAGAAGCAACAAAATTTTTAGAACTATGCATTAAAATTTCTATTGAATAATTTCACTGATCTTATTGGTATTCATCATTATTTAGAAGAAATTAAACAAAATAACTCCTTCAACTAATGAAAGAACACACATCAGTTATACTTGCTATCAAGATATTATTTTTCATAACATTTAAATGAAGAGTTTGTGTTTACAAATCCTGGTTAACTACATTTGAAAATTACATAGAAATGGCCTTCACGGTTCACATCTTTGTTGAGAAGAAAACAGGTATGAGCAGGCCTGAGTTTTGAGCAAGTTCGTACTTTCAACCATTGCTTGCAGATGTTTCTCTGTAAAGTTGAGGCATTGTAAAAAGATCCTCATAACACATTTCTTTCCCAAAATACTAGATGTTAGCATAATGATGGGTAGAAGTTCTCACAGCAGAGCTCTCCTTCAGCAAGATGCCCTTGCTCTATTGGTTTCCAGGATGCAGACCTCCCATCTTGCCGTTTCGGTAAGACAATACTAATAGCTCTTTATGTATACAATGGAAAAGATATTAAAAAACCCACACTTTGTTGCTGTGATAACACTGACACTGATAAACCCTACTTTTGCCAGCAAGAGAAGCTTTTTTCTCAATGACTGTTTAGTAGAGACGATCTTCACAAGGATCAAAACAAATGGTTCATAAAAAGCATAAAACTTTTAAACTAATTTGCCAATGATATCTATCAATATTACTCCATAAAAAAGAAAAGCTAGGCTCAGCTTCATAGATATCTTAGAGGCTGCTACTTTTTTACTGCTGCACACAACTGCAATCCAGGCTTTCATCTCTCACCTCTCTCTTCTCTTTTGTTATGTTAAGGAATAAAACTTTGGGGCAAAATTAACAGCTGGAGTTGAAAAACATGCACTGAAATAACAAAAATATTCTCTGGGAATAATCAGTCACAATTATATATTTCCCTGTTTTGGCAAGGGAGGTTGACCTGAAGCCAAACTAGCTCCTGTTGGGTTGCAACCTACAATTAATGTTCACTTAATATATCATGACCCAGGCAGGGATCTAGGAAAAGGAAGTATCATTTCAAGTAATATAAGTGGAAGACATTGGGAGAGGGAAGAGAGGATTAAGGATAGTGACAGAAGAATGAGTCTTACATCTAACAAAGTAATTTAGGATAGGAGGATTGGAATAGAATAAGGCTCTGAAAGATAAAGAGAAGATATTAATCTGAATCTAAGCCTCTGAAGCAGAATGTGTAGCTTGAAACTACTACTCAAGACACTAAATTAAAAGACTATATTTTGAGAAACATCAGACTAGACTCTTAGTTGCATGCCCTCAAATTTGACTATAATAATTGTCCTCACTGCCAAAACATTGAAGTTAGATGGGGATTGCTGAGGATCACCTAACCCAGCTGACATAAGCAGACTCACCTACAACATGCAACACAGCATCGTGTCCTGGTGGACTTAGAATATCTCCAGAGAAGAAGAATCCACAACCTCTCTGGGCAACCTCTCCCAGTTCTCCTGTCACCCTCACAGACAAGAAGTCTTTCCTCAAACTAAGTCCCTTAGTTATTTCTCTTGTAAACCACTTAATAATTTATTTCTTGATTATACAGAACAGGGTTTTACATACACTCTTCTCCTTCCTTGATCAACAAGAAAGCTTCAGTTTATTAAGGGGAAAACAAGCAGTAGGTTATTCGTGGTTATTACCTTTTTTTATTATTAAACAAAGTTATAATCCCAGTCTGAAATAAATCTTACTGGGATTAGCATTGACTACTGAGGACAAAGGATGTTAATAATTAGTGAAATTCTAAGGATGGTATTACTATATTCACTTCTATCTTTGGCTTGAGGTTAACCTCCCTTGCCAAAACAGAAAGATGATTGACTTCATCTTTCTCTAGTTAATAGATCTTGGATCACATCATATTTCTTTATGACTTTCACATGACTTTTTGGATGAGCTCTCCTCTGTATTGCTTAAGAGCTGCACTCTTGGGCTTTCTTGCTACATTAGCATTTGATTTGTTTAAATTCAACTTTAAAAATTAATTAATGACCATTAATTTATTACCTTTAATTCTTTGGTTTCTACTTGTTGTAACAGAAATGGTTTGTTTACTCATGTATGCATTTGTCTATTTGTATGTTTTTTTTCATTTCCAGGAATTATGCTTTCCTATCTGTCAATATGCTAGTTCGTAAGATTCCGCAGAAAGTGCAACTTTCTGTAGAAATACAATACAACAACAGTTTTTAATGACCTTTTTTTTTTTTCTTCCATGTCATGATGTGCATAGCTTTTATTTTACTCCTTCTTCCAGTTTTTATTCTGTTATCCAGCATCATCAAAAAACAGGCATCATCAACAGCATGAAATCTGCACAAGTGAAATCCAAGTTTTTTGATGCTGGGTTAGTGCCCTTTGTATAATTATCTATAACTCCCCAATCCTGTAACTATAAGAATCTAGCAAAAATGACAAGATATAATTGTTAATTATGCTTAGAATAGTTGCCTGTGTTACACATCTGTTCATCTGCAGGAGTTTGTCTCAGAAGCAGCTCTGATTTTTTCATGCTTTTAACAGCTGTCCTTGTATCTTGTACAATGCCTTTGGCACTGATCATAGAAAAGAAATTTTAGGTTAAATTTCCTAGAAGAGACTCTATCAAAATGAATTTGCTATTTCTTCAGTTAATCAGCCAGTATATATTCTTGATTTTATTTAATCAGCTTGTCCTAGTCTGTCATGTATTCTTGTGCATTACTTTGACTATCATAAAGAATCTTTATGATATCCATAACTTTTCCATACAAAATAAAAGTACATATTAAAGGTATTATAGCTAATAAAGATAGTTAAGGGTATTATAGGTAATAACGAAAGTTTTGCTCTAGTGTATTGACAATTTATTCACTGAAAGAAATTTGAATTTGTTATATTTATTACATAACACTTTTATCTGATCTCATTCATGGAAAGTGTTAATAAAAAGTGCAGCCGACAAATCAGCTAAGCTGATTTGACCAAGTAAGCTGTTTGTAGAGCAGAAAGAGTCCTTTTTGCCTTCCTCAGTCCTTGCAGCAGGGGAACTCATCCTCCTCTGGTGTCAGAGGTGCTGTCACCATAGACAGTCACTTCAAGGAACCAAGGCAGCAGAACATAAACAGTGCAGTAAAATGACAATTTTCTGCCAGATTAACACACACTCTCTGAAAATCTCACTTCTGATCAGGTAAGCAACCAATTGCAGTTCATGGAGTTGTACAAGCAAAAGAGGAAGAATGAGACTGCCAGCTACTATGGTACCTGTTGTATAGATTTAGTTATATTTACTCCAAAGTCTTAACTGGAAAAATGATGAAAAAAATTCTATCAATTCTGGATCATGCAAAGCTTTAGGTGTAAAGTTGGAAATCTTCTGGGTAGACAGATCTTTAATATGAATAAATGCAATTAGTACTTAGCAGGACTTCAGCAGGGTTCACATATTTAACAGCTTTTGCCATTTCCTTTGCAGCCCTCAACATGCTGTTATCCATGTGAAGCCCCATCTCCCACAACCAGAGCTGCTTTAGATGCTTGGAGGACAAAGCTCAGTTCATTCTGGCAGTCTGTGGCACCATGTGCATAGAAATGACACTCCTCGTATCACTCCCTATTAAGGCTAGCCAGGTGATAGCACATGCACATTTTCAATGTTTACAACCAAAACTGCCCTAGAATCCCTTTTTAAGTGTCCTTTACCGTATGGCCACAGAAAGGTTAGCTAGCTAACACTAGCAACACCGTTTTTATCCTGCATTAGCAGTTCACAGACTGACATTTCCCCTTACATGAGAGAACACCCTGCTACCCTTTGCACACTGTGAATGCTCCAGAACCTGGGCTCCGGGTCTTCCACCAAGAAGAAATGTTTGTGAGGAGGGTAAACTCATAGGAAATTTAAATAAAGAACTAACCCCATAAATGTATTACAAAAAATCTTTTTTCCTCAGATGAAACATGTTTTTTGAGGATAACAGTATTTGAGCATAACAAATATTTAAAAGTAATTGCATATGTGTATTTTTTCTACTACCATAGACTTAATAATAATAAAAATAGCTAATTTTTAAAGACTATAAGAGATATATACAGTAATGGAAAAGGAAAATAATTATTATAAGATACACATAAGATACACAGAAAATCTAAGGAAAATAAGCTTGGTGACATGTTTAAAAAGATTGAAAACAAAGAATAAGCATCTTTTATTAAAAATATCTCATTCTTTTCCCTATTTCTAGATTTCTTAAGCAGTTTACAGTAAGATATTTTATGATAAAAGCAAAAAGTACTTCAGACAGCTCAGAACTAGATATAAAATGGAAAAACTGTTTAAAACATTCTTACCATGATCCCACCTTACACTGAGATAATTGAATGAAGATATTTGGAATTATTTATAAAGCCATTAAAATAAAGCCAATAAAGTAATTATCAATGAAACAGATTTTTTTTTTTAATTCATATCAAATCTTATCTGAATAATAAATATACAAATTAAATTGACATGTATAGATGTGCACACATAAATCACTGACAAAGTTACTCTTTAGTAGCACATGTTTTCTTGGCATATATTCAGTAATGGCTGTCCTGAGCTCTGTATGTGAACTCAAATAAAATTGTTGGCATGTAATACCAGGGCAATCAGAATAGAGAGCAGGGAAAATTCTGCACCAATTGATATGAAATATGAAACAAAATTCAGACTTCCTTTCTGGGAGTGAACTACACTGACTATGTACACTGACTGCCTGGCTAACAGTGAGCACAGAAAAATTCCATACTCTAATTTCTTATGTCTATCAAATTACATGTGACCCCTGGCATTCAGTACAGTAGTATATATTACCCTATGTGCTAAGAGGCATAAAATCATCTACAGGATGTGAAAGCTGATAAGAAAGGGAGGCATTTGAAGTTAGGGAGGTACAGAAACTATTGACTCACTCCTGGTTCAAGATAACAATTATGCAACATTTAAATAACTTCAGGCCATGGTGCAGGAAAGTGAAAAGTTTTATTATGAGACACTTGAATAAAATACCACTAATTAATGGTTTCACAGCTAGCTCTACTAAATGGATTCTCCTATACAACTACTCTTAGCTTGAAAAAGATTACAAATATCATTACACTCCCACAAAACTTCCTTGGATCAGTGGGCAACTGCAAAGTATTAATGAAAAAAATAAATTAAATTAATTAAATAAATAAATAAAAATAAATTTCATTTTATAGTGGAGGAGTGTTTAGTTTCCTAGTTTACAAACACATCATAGATTTTGAAGAGAGAAACATAACGTGGCCGTGACTGAAAGTTCTTTGGAGTAAATAGGACATTCTCTGAAATGCCGGTTACAGTATAGTTATAGTAGCTTAATCTCCCCCTTGCTGCAATTCTGGGGGTCTATATGTTTTTCGCTCTGTAACCTACATAGGAATGTGGCACATGTGTACTCGCATGCCTTAATGCACATACAAATAGTGAGGTAGGTTACATTTCTGTTTGAGTATGAATGCTAAAGCAGGACAAGTTGTGTTGAGAAAAATTGAACAGATATCCTGAATGTTAGAAATACTGAAAAAGCATGACTTCTATCAACCTTTCTTAAGTGGCTTAAGTGAAGATTAACATGCCTTGTTTAAGTCTCTGATTTGAAAATGTGTTGTAATAAGGATTTTGCCCATGGAATTAATACCAGAAGATTATCTAGAAGAAAGTACAACCTTTTACCCACAGCGTCAAATGACTCCTTAAAATAAAAATTAAGGCTTAAAATGTATGTTGTGCTCATTTCTTTCTACTTTCTGCTTTTTAGCAGAGATGCCATAGAAGAGCTGTTCTTCCACAAAGCTTTTAAATCAGCCAAAAGCAGAAGAAGCTGATGTCATTAGGTTCTGCGATGAGTTCAACATTCACACCGGAGCCTTTGGAGATAGATTTATTTAAAATGCTAAGCTTTGGGATTTTTTTCTGACCCAAAAATCTTAATAAAGTTTGAAACACCACTATATTGTGAAAAAAATCAAACAATTGCTGCACAGCTCAACTAAAACTAACAGATATGCTGCTGATGGCTTCAGAAGCACACCATTGCCCGTTTAGGAACAAATTTTAGTTTCTTTCTTTATCTAGCTTTTGTTATCCCTGAGCAATCAGCATAATTTAGAAGAGGCAAACTGAGCTCTGGGTATTTTGTTGCAATATCAGCAGAATTTTTCACTACATATACCAGCAGTGAGATTAGACAGACAAGTAAGATGCAGAAAAATGTATGTAAGAATTTGGAAGGAAAAAAATAGAATAAAATAAAGGATTGGCCTTAGAGGTAATACAAAAGTATTCTGTGAATTTGATTTTTTTTTTCCAAATTCAGATGATTTCAAAAATCATCTAATTCTATGATCTATCACAAATTCTAAGATCTTAACCAAAATTAGTGTTAAAAGTGATCTCAGTTATGGTAAAATAGATTAGTACTGCAAATTTTACACTTGACTCTGCCACAGTCATTCGCACCAGTAACGCTCCACAAAGTGCAGTGGATGGTGCCAACTTTCTCATACTAAATGTTTTGAACATGAAATTTCATTTTGTGATATGTTCTGTAGAGAGATCTACAGAGGCCCTTCAACACCACAGAACAAATGCTTGAATTGATACTTCACTCTCAGCATCCAAATATAGTAAAATATTTTCATCCTCTCCTATATCAACATTTAAAGGAAGTCAGACAATTCAAGAACTATACTGCATTCCACTCTTTGCAGGTGTAAATCAGAATCACTGCATAGCATGTTAAAAGCATGTTATTCATGCTTTTAGCATGGCTATCACTAAAACTTTGAACTTAATCAGATTATAAAAATAAGTTTGTGAGTCTATTTTATTATTTTATATATCAAGTAAATATTATTGTTTACTTGCTTTTATTTTAAAGAAATTAACCCAGCATTTGCAATTTTTAGTATGTCCATCTAGCACAGTAAAATACATTTAAATTTGAAATTATGTACAAAATTCTAAAAATCGATCTTTTCTGACTTTGCTATATAAACAACATAAAAATAACTTAAATCTTTTGTGAACTATAGGAGATAAATAGTGTATAGAATAATCATAGTCCAGTGCATAACTCCTTCTGCAGTGACTTTGCTGGTACATTATCTTTTCAGCTTCAGGAACAATTCAATCTGAAAAATGAAGTAAATATATCAAAGACATAAAAAACAAGGCCCAGATGGACCATTTCTCACAGAGAAAATTGTTTCTGTTTCTTTTTTTTCTCTTAAGCACCCTGTTTTATTTAAATCTCTTCATCTCGCTCTCGGACAATCGTCTGAATGGCTGACTCTTGCAGGTGCATCCTATAAAATACCCTCTAAAGTGTTTTGTAGTCAGTTAACATGGAAGTTTGTTCAGTTTTTACAGTAAATATTTTAGGATCAAGCTGTGGCAGCTGCAACAATGTTTGGATTAATGAAAAAAATCTAAACCAAAAGAAATTGAATTGATTATTGCAGACAATTCAGTCAAATAAGACAAAGATCTATACTTTCAGAGTACCCGTTTACCCGGTGATACAATGGAGGCCATACACTGATTTTGATTTCTGTTAACATTGATTTGTCAAGGTGACTTAAGACAATTCATTTCACTATGTTCTGCACTGTGAGATTAATGTGAGATTAATATACTTGGCTATTACCACAAAATTAAATTACTGTCCTTTCATATTGAAATTATTGATCAGCATATTTTATATCCAAAACCCCAGCCTATAAAATTTTTAAAGATTCAAGATGTAAATATTGTATTATAAAGCATAATGCATTATATATTATATAAAATATTATATATATAATTACATATGAAAAATATGTAAACATAGATAACATAGATAACATAGATATAATGCAAATTGTATGTTTAATATATACACATATATTCATATACTTTTATATATATATATACATATATATGTAATATTCACATTATAGGCCTTCACTGAACATGTGAACATTATTTATTGTCATCCAAATGAGTGATACAGTTTCCAGTGTAAATGAACACCTTCAAAGCAAAAAGTTAGGAGGAAATAAAAACAAGGTACACAAAAGCAAAGCAAAGAGGCGCAGCAGAGTGCCTCTTATTTGCAGAGACTTCCAAAATTTAGTGATGGTTTCACTGAATCTAAGAAAGTATATGGTAAACAAACATCAGCAGGTTATTTTTCCCAAAATATTAAAATTAATATTTTAATCCATACTTCTACAGGAAACACCATTTAGGTTTACTGAAAACTATATTTAGATGTGGGGATTGCTAATAAACCCTCAGTGGTAACTGATTTTTTTAGAGAACTAGAACTGTAAAGTGCTTGGATTAGATCACATTTTAGTTTCTATACTGAACAAGTTTTTAAAGGCACTAAATAAGGCATTTTACGTGGCTAGAGGAACATAGAGTAGCTTGTGTCTTGCTTGCACTTCACTGAAAATCTCACATTCCCTTCTAGGAAAGAATCATTGAGCTTTCCACAAGGAAGCAATCCTTGAGCTGCTACTCAGAGTATTGAGCATTTGCTGCTCCAACTCCAACCTCCTCTCACACTGGAAATGGCTACAGGATGCATGCGCTGGACTTCTCTTAGGTATGAGATGTTCAGGTGTCCAGTATGTTACACACATAGCAATTAAACACATTGGACTTTACAGAGGCTGCTGCTGTTGGGTAGTATGAATTTGGCACAGTAAGATGGCTTCCTTTTCTTTTTGTGAACTTCTTCAAGAAGTGATGGATGACTGAGCTGCTGTACAGAAGTTCACGATTTTCCAAATATTGTTCTTTTCAATAAATGTAACGTTCAGTACTGCAATTTTGCAGCTCTTTTCTTGTGTTTCTTGCAGAGAACACACTATACTCTGAAGAACAAGTATTCCCTCTACCAAATTAGGGTACAAGTTTCATACCTTCAAAAGTTGGGGGTTCACAACTCTTCAGAAATCATTCTCACTCAGTGGACAGTGAGGTAGATTGAGAACTGACTGGATGGCAGAGCTCAGCATGGTGATAAATGGGGCTGAGTCTAGTTGGAGGCCTGTGGCCAGTGATGTCTCTCAGGGGTCAGGACTTGGACGAGGGCACAGAGCGCCCCCTCAGCAGGTTTGCAGATGACACCAAACTGGGAGGAGTGGCCGACACTCCCGTGGGCTGTGCTGCCATCAGAGAGACCTGGACAGGATGGAGAGTTGGGCAGAGAGGAACCTCATGAAGTTCAACAAGGACAAGTGCAGGTCCTGCCCCTGGGCAGGAATAACCCCAGGCACAGGACAGATTAGGGGTTGACCTGCTGGAAAGCAGCTCCGCAGAGAGGGATTTGGGAGTCCTGGTTGACAACAGGTT
>JAWLRI010000157.1:1044357-1064594 GCA_034781795.1 Crypturellus tataupa
GATAAAGGTTTCACCTGTGTTGTCTTCATTGGTTCACACTCATACTTGCTCACTAGAGTTGTCTTGTTATATTTTTTTCTTGTAAAACAACAACAACCTCCATATCTGTATTTGAATGATATGAGGAACCTCTTTCCAGAGTGTTATATGTCTAACAGGTACTCATACAGAACATAACCTATTTTTGAATCAATGTTGCTTGTAAAGTACATTATCTTTGTTGCTGACATCTTTTAAAAACTGCTCTCAGCATTGCAGTTAGTTGTTACTGTAGCTGAGAGTGCATGTCATTATCATATTAAACACAGCAAAATTTACTAAAACAAAAAACTGTTATCACAGATCTACTGTCTTATTTCTTCTGGGTTGTAAAACACATCCGTTTTTTAATTTGCAGCTTATTCCTACTGTAAATTAAATGGAAGTAGATGGTGAGAGCCAAGAACTTAATGTTAATAGGACAGAAGATAAATAGGACAGAAATGATAAACTCGATTTTGTAATGTTTCAGTTCAGAAACTTCTGCTGGACAATACTGAAATATTTATTATATTTTTATCTATACTATTTTTGTCTATAAAAGTGAAAAATATAATAATGCCTTGTATTAATTCAAACTCCAAACAAAATAAGCCATTCTTACAATACATTAAGTTCTTAACTCTTCCAAATCATTTCAATTCTTATATCTGGCAAAGTATTTATCCTTTAAAATGCCCATGATTCCCCCCTTATTTTCAGAGATTCTTTTATTATCTTGGTCCAGATATGAAAACCACAAAACAATCCCAGTCCTGTATTCTGGAGGGATTCAAGATTTTGGTTTCTCTTTAGAAAAAAAAAAAGATGAAATGGGGAAACTATATCTTAGCATTGAAATATAAAAAAGTAATGATACCCTATACATCAGATCTTCCTACCATTATTTTTTCAATAACCTCTGCTTGCAAGAAATTTAGGAGTTTTGTTTTTTCCTCCTTCTATTCACTGTTAAATTAGCAGCAGTCTTAGTAACAGTCTAACCCTCACCCCATTGCATCCCATCCCACCTTTTTATTTTTCTGTTAAATAAGGTAGGGTTGTCAGTGCTGTTATCTTGACACTGGGTTTCTGCGTGCTCTCCATAAACCATATACTGCAGATTTATCATCACAACATAGCTTTTTCTTGACCCCTTCACTGCTTTCTCCTTCTATATCTGTTGAGACTATTGATACGTTTTCATCAGTACATCGTTTATATGGGAATAACTATATACTTCAGGTGAGTATCTTTTATGGTCAGCATAAGAATTACATTGGTAATTAATAATAAATTATAAAGTAAATTTGGCTCAAGTATTATGAAATATACCAAAGTTCTGCCAGAATACTTTTTTTCTCTCAAAGTTCCTTATCATCAATGAAGTCAAATAATCAACACTCTTAAGAATTTCTCAAAGTTAACATCTTAGGCTAACAAAAGGAGAGCCAGTGTATTCAAAATGAACATTTGTGAGAAAACAGAAAGAATAACAAATTCTTTACACAAATATTCAAACATAAAATGAAAGGACATATTCTGATTTACCTAAACATAAAAATGATAAATCATCTACTCATATTTCTCAACTAAGAAAACCAGAACATTCAGGATGTTTTTAAGAGATCTCATTTCTGGTCCTACAACCAGATCTGCTGAAATAAATTTGTTTTCACAGTATTATCAGAAGCAATGTGGGTTCATTTTTCTAAAAGTACTATTCCTTCTGCCATATCTATTTCAGTATTTCAATCTTGAAAATCAAGATTACCTCTGTAATCCTAGCCAGTGTTAAACTAAAATAGTATATTTATTTTGGATATCTAGTGTGCTATATGATATCAATATTTATCTATTTTTCTGGGCATTGATGTCAATTAAGAAAAATGTCTCACTGCAGTCTGTTCTGACTGCCAATTTTTCAGAAAGTTCAACACAAAGACTGAAATTTAAACAGAGACAGAGTCTGAACTGTCCTTACCTGACCAGGAATGTTTTGTACCTATAAAGCGAGAAGACAATTTACCCTTTATGGCTGTAAATCTTTCTTAAAGCAGCAAGAACAACAAAGATTCTACCTGACTAGACGTTTTAACCATGGGACTGACTGAGCACTTGATGAAGTAAATCTTGTAACGTGGGATCAGGTGCTTTTCAGGGTTAGAGTGTTCGGAGTGGGTGCTGAGAGTTGGGATTCCAATGTTACAATCCCGATTCTACAGCTGGAAAAGTCATGCTTTCTCTTTGCACCAAAAAGTAAGATGCACACAATATGGGAGAGAAACTATAAGCACATTAACATAAACTTATTGCAAGCAAGATTAATTTAACATGCTAAAGCTAAGTATTTTAACCTGTGCTTTTTAAATGTCATTGTTTGCTATTGTTTGTAATCACTTAGAGATAGAATGTCAAACTATGCTTGAAATGTCTGGTTCTAGTTGGTTTAAGGCAACTCCTAAATATTATTTAAACATGGTGTTTCACATTTAATAAGAAACATATTCCATTTCCTTAAGACACACAAAGAATAAAAAATAAAACGTGTTAAGTAGAACAACAGAGCCCCTCCATTTTACCTACACACAGCTTGCTAAACAGCAAGCTGAAAATAACTAGAGCTGAGAGGGAAAAAATATTGAAGAGTATTTTAACAGCAAAGTAAAAACCACAACTAATGACTTCAGGAGACAGGAGCTAGGTGGACAAGCAAAGCATTACAGTTTTAAATATATGATATTTGGCTTCACCTCCCAAGTAAGAGGGCTGGCGCTGATTCAAATAGGCTGGTCTGGCATGCCTGTGCCTCTGAAAGGGACCACACTGCCTGATGGAAACGACCACAAAAGCCACAGAGAATGAACAGTCTTCCAAAGACAACAAGAAGGCAACCAGGCTGGCAATTAGCCTGTGCCAGAGCTGGGCCTTGGCTTGTTCGTCCATGGGATGGATGGACACACATGACCAGCACATGGGATGAAATAAAAGAGTCCTCGAATAACTTTGAAAACAGAAAACATTTTGAGAATAGACCACCTCCTTCTATTGCACTAGGATAACAAATGCTGTAGGAGGTATACACATAATTCTGTCTTGAACGTTTTTACGGTGTTCATCAAAACCCAAGACAGCTGTCTGACACATCTTTGAATGTGAAACATAAGGCAGAGCATGGATTTTTATGTCTATTCAGCCTGTATCCTGGCAGCTCTTTTGCCATACATACAATCTGCTTTTTCTTCTCACTGGTTGCCAAACAACTCATATTTTAAGCATTTTCCCCTGTGTTGTGTGATAAACTGCACTGTAGGCTGGATTTCTTTGTTGTAGATATCTCTGGAGCCTACAGGCACTGTGGCTTCCATAAACATCTGTTTTAAAATACTGCTTTTCCCATTTCAGTGTGAGTTTTCTTACTCTTCTCTTGGCTTGCTGTTTCAGTCTAATAATTTAGGGGGAAAAAAAAGAACAATTGTTGATAAAACAAATGATGAGGAAGGATTGAGAGTTCTAATATTTTAACTTTGTTGTACCCAAATCTGACTGACATGTTTTCCATATCAAACAAAATGTGAATATCAAGGGTATTCATTGTACAAAAAATGGGTTTGATGTACCAGCAGATGCAGACTAATCCTTTTTAACCTCCATGTTACAGAAAATGAAACTAAGAAGATGATATACAGGATGGCCTTATCAAAAAGCAAAACACACCATTACCAGCAGCATGAAGCCTCTTTTTAATTCAGTTACATCCTTCTCCCATAACATCCTCATTGACAAGTTGATGAAGCACAGACTAGACATGAGGAGGATTGAAAACTGTCTGAAATGCCAAGTTCACAGAAGTGCATTCAGTGGTAAAAAGTCCAGATGGAGACCAGTCATTAGTGGTGTCCTGTGGCCAATACTGTTTAACACTGTCAATGATTAGCTGGATAATTGGGCAGAGCGCACCCTTAACACATTTTCAAATTATAGGAAACTAGGAGGGACAATGGATAGATGAAATTGCTGCACATCCACTCAGAGGGACCATGGAAAGCTGGAGGCAGACAGGACCATCATGAGGTTCAACAAAGAGAACTGCAAGGTCCTGTACTGGGGGTTGAATAACCCCTGGTATCAGGAAAAGCTGGTAGGAGACTAGCTGAGGAGTGGCTTTGCAGTTGAAGAGAATGCTTTGAAGTTCCTGGTGGCCGAAAGTTTGGTCATGAGCCAGCAATGTTCCCACATGGCAAAGAAGGCCACCAGCCTCCTTGACTGCTTTAGGCAGACTATTGCCAGTAGGTCAAGGGAGGTGATCCCTCCTTCTGCTCACCACACATGGAGTTCTGTGTCCAGTGCTGGACTCCCCAAATGAGGGAGATGTGGACGTACTGGAACAGCTCCATCGAAGGGCCACAAAGACAATGAGGGGACTGGAGATGCGGAGAGGCTAAGAGAGCCAGGACTGTTCAGCTTGGAGAAGAAAAGGCTCACTGGCTATCTTACCAAGTATAAAAATACTTGGATGGGGAAAGCAAAGATTACTGACAGACTGTTCTTGTCAGAAGAGACAATGGGCATCAACTGAAACATAGGAAATTTCACTTAAACATTAAAAAACAATACTGTAAGAGTGATGAAATACTTCAACAGGTTGCCCAGAAAGTCTCCATCTTTATAGCTATAGTTTCAAAAACTGACTGGGCATGGTACTGGGCAACCCGTTCTACTTGATGTTTCTTTGAGCATTTTTGTTGCATCCATCAATATCTGCAACATACTAATATCCACATTATGAAATGGCAGCATGAATCTGATACCACAACAAACATTCTTGACTGATGCCAAAGGAATGATGTAATCTTTAATTATGATGAAAACTTCCAATTTTTTCTGCATAACACCAGTCACCATCAGGACAGGCTTCATCTACGGGTGACTGAGATAAAGAGATTGTTAAGATACACTCAGATGTAGTTTTGACCCTTAATATGATAAGTGTGGAATTCTATTAGGAATAATAAATTTTGTCCCCAGATGACTACTGCAGGATACAGCATTCTTAATCTTTTCTAAAGGAATTTTGAAATGTCAGGGTGAACAAGCCTGCAAAGAAGGTTACAGGAACATAGTCTATAAACAGCCAAATAAAGTCTAGAAAAAGACTGGAAGTTAGACTGTAAACTCTAGAAAGCCTGTATGGTATAGTTACTTCTTTGGTATAGCATCCATTTCCCTGGATGTACCCAATCTATACTCTACTGAGTCAGGTTTCAATCATGTCTCTATATGAATAAACCCTCATTCTAAACGATATGTTTAATAATTAACTTTTGCACTTTACCCTTCATGCAGTGTCATCTTTGTCGTTCCAATATCTCATCCTGTACTTCAGAGATGGATCCTTAACTAGCTTTAAAAGATGAACAGCAGCAACAGCAATAACAGCAATACAGTTTTCCACTGAACTTTGTCCAGCTTCACTAATGATTTTTGCAAGTGCAGCTTAAGGTGCATTGAAGAAACTTGATTTCCAGATGGCAGAAAACCACACTCCTCAAGGAGAAAAACAGAAAGAAATCCCAAACACAAAAAAACACTGTCTTACAGCTGGACAACCAAAACTGAATATATCAAAGGCACTAGTCACTTTTGAAAGTGCCGAAACAATTCTGCCCTCTGTCTGAAATCACTGTCTGGAAAGACCTGCTCTTGTCTTCACTGTCCAGCTTGTCATATGTGGCAATTTGATGAGCGTATTTGGAGTTCAACATACCATTAGAAGCATTTTTTTTCCTTTGCCTGGAAGTCCCATGCTCATCACTGCTAAACTTCATGGGAGAGAAAAAATACAAGAGAATAAACAGGCAAGCTCTGAGGTCATCAGCCCAGGCTTCAACATCTAATTAAACTATAACTTGGTAAAAAGACACTTTTTATTTGTTTGTTTATTCATTTTTAAAAATGGCATAGACAGTGGGTCACATGAACAGTTACTTAAGTTCAAAGGAATGGCAAGGAATATTTATTTTAATCAGAGAATTCCAAGTCAGATGCACATTGGAAAAGCTATATGCAATTTGTGATTCTCAGAGTTTTAAAATTAGGGTCAGAATTTCTAGAAGAGGCAATAAAGGATGTGGCAGTAAGATGCTCCAATGGTCCATTACTGTATTCACATACAATAGCATTCCCTTTCAGAGAAGTGCCAAATTCAAAACAAAGAACAGCTTTGCAGAAGAAAAACTAGCTTATTTTACTTGGGTGAAGCCAAAACTCCATGATGTATCATTATGATTAATGTATAGAACGTGGAAGTAGGGAAAACATGCTGGTTTTAGTTTTATTGCATAAATAAGGAGCACAAAAAATGCACATTTACAGAAATGTTTCCAATGTCCTACTTTTGCATAAAATTTATTCTCCTCTGACAAATTCTGTCCGTCATAGTTTTGTTCATTTACATTACTGGCTTTTGGAGCTGTGCAAAATACAAAGTTAACCTGGCCAGGCTTTCTTTTGAGAAAAAGTAGCTTCTGCTTCTGACAGAAGTTCAGCATATGTCAACACACCTTGCTCCCAACTTCACAGAAGTACTGAATATACATGAGGGATATATTTTTTTTCCATTAGTTAAGTTAGCTTCAACCACTTCAAATAACAAACTTCAGCACAAGCTGATGCATATTTTGACAAGTTTGATTTTTGTATACGTTTTTGCTATAGATAATCAAAGCCTTCCTCCATGGATTGCTTGTTTGTTTTTAATAAGAATTTAGATTGTTGATCTCCATTTCATGTTCCTCTGTCCCTATCAGTCCGTGATTATAAGCAAGCAGTTCTGGATTTCTAGTGTGAGCACATCTCCTTTACAAGGTTTTACGGGAGCCTTTGAATATGCTGCTATGAATATGTTGTATACCTGAAGGCAACTGCATTTTCCTCACTCTGCACCAATTAGGTTTTATGTAGCAAATACACAAAGTTTATTTCATCTTATTTTATTTTATATTTTAAAGGCTGAAAATAAGCTTATTTATATAGTTGAGTCTACATGTATGAGTACAGCTGTGCAACTACATTTATTAGTGGATATGAATGCGAGTGTGTGCATGTGTGTGCGCATGTGCAACATATTTAACAGAAAGAGTATGAAACAGCACCCCTTAGTGTCCATCTGCATCGCTTGCAAAAAAAAACAAGTGTACATAAAAAAACTCAAAAGCAGACTTGAATCCATCAAAGCCTCTGAAACCAGTTTTCCTTCGACATGAATATAACCATATTTTAAAATAGTAAAATGGTAGAGATGTACAAACTCTTAAGCTATAACATCAGATCTACATAATACTAAAAATGCAGCTATTAACTTTTATTCACCAATAAGGTTGGTGTACTCTCTGATGTAATGACATCAAACAGCTTTTATTCTAAAAATTCTGACTGATTCAGGATGCAAAAAAACAAATATATGGACAGAGTTACATTAAAGAAAAAAAACGGAAATACAAAAAGGCTTTCTATTTCTGAGGAGAAACAGGGTCAAGTTTCCTCTTTCATAATTCTAAAATCAATGTGGTCTGAGATACTGCAAAAAAAACAGGTAAATATCAACAGATTTTCATTGCTTATATGGCACCTCTGCTTACAAAAAATGTTATACCAAACTTAGCTATTTTTTTCAAATGACTGAGCATCTTAAAAAGTGCCAATCCTGTAAGTGGTCTCTAAACCAAAGGCCTGTCACTAAAATCACATCATGAGAACTATTGTTTAACCTCAGATATAGGTATATAGTATGATCACCTCTAACTTTAATTGATATGATATGGACTGTAAAATTACATGTTCAGAGATCTTCTCACTATTTCAACAAACTTAAGAACATATTTTTTACCCTCCAAATTTACCACTCATCATTAGATGATATAGAAATTTTGTTGTGTGTCTAAGCCTCATGGTCAGGGCAAAAAGTGATACAGCATTGTCTCTGTGGCCTACAGAAAATCTCATAATTTCTGAGCACTTGGTATGAACACTGGTTAGATGTCAAACTGAGGTAAAAAGAGGGCAATCTGAAGAAATGTCAAAATTATATTTTCTACATTCTCAGGCAGTAGCATATTTCTCTTCCAGATTTAAAAACTCATTTACTGAGTATCCAAAACAGCATTTGTCAACCGTACCTTTCACAAACAGATTATTAATGCTAGATTTTTGATGAATGTGTTTTGGCTTTTTAATCTTCCTCTTGCTTGACAAACTGTTAGATAAAAAGCTTCAGCTTCAGCTTCTGAATTGAGTTTTCCTTTTTTCAATGGGATTTAATTAGTAATTTAAATTAATTTGCTTTGAATTTATGTAGAGAAACTGGAGGAAAAAAACTGAAAATCATGATGACCAAAAACATGCTGAAAGCACACGTCTATTACAAGTATATTCTGATAGGAGTCCAGGTTAGAGGTAAAAGTTCCCAAAAGTTCCCAAACAGCTATCCCAAACAGGCTTTCAAAAATGAATACCTAAAATTAGACCTGTAACTCTATCTAGTAGGGAGTATGATCAGGTCTTCAGAAGTGCTGGCTACCCCCTATCCCCCGCTGCCTTCAGTTTGCTTCCTCAGGCAGTGCCCGGCTTTCAGGGTCTACCCACTCCGCTTGCCATTGCAGACTGAAATTAGAAACAATCAGAGTTATGCTACCATGTCTAGTAACGAAGGATGGTACCCTTGCTAAAATGAGGCAGCTGTATATCTTATTGATACTTTAGTAGTTAAATGACTTATGCTGTAGAAGCAAAGATTAATAGATGCAGCAAAACATTATAGTGCATCTTTTTATTTTTTCACTTGAAAATACACAGTTTTGCAATCCTTTGGAACATTCAAAACCCTAATTAAGTCAACTTGAAAAAGAAATACCCACGAAATATGGTGTGACGGTCATTTTAAAAATGTTTTTTGCCAGTATTAGTTTACAAACATTTACGTGTTGTGGATTAATGGTTTCTAATTACATACCTTCAGTATGAATTATTTAAATCCTTATATAGTGTTGTGTGGCTCCATGTCATTTCTAAATTTGCCTGGGATGCAAATAATTCAGGTACAAGTATTTATTCTTTCTCATTCAAGGTGAAATCTGAACCCTAGGTACTTGATATTTGCATTAGTTAAAAGATTTCATGCCTGACATATTTAATGTATGAAGAAGGAAAGGCAGATGAGACACTTAAGGTTCATGTCAATGCCAAATGGTAACATTTTTAAGGCCTTTGGTATTTAGTGAATAATTCTCCTACAATATTTGCTCAGCAAAATTGCTATTTAAACTCAGACATGGTAACAGACATTTTCTCAACTGATATCAAACAGCTAAATTATCTACTTAAAATGTAAGATATAAAAACACTATAGTGAATCTGTCCAGAGTGACACAATTTTCTAAAACAAGGAGAAAATATAAGCTAATGTGAATGCTATCAGCTGCTTGACAATGATTTAGTGAAATAGTCACAAATTTAAAATATGTCCATGTTGTTTAAGTTTACCTTGCACTATGTAAATTCTGTTGTCCTTTGCTTACGAATGGTGCACAGATTTTTAAGTCATTGTACATTTTATAACATCATGTTAACACTTCCAAAGGAAAAAAAGTCTACATATAAAACCAGGGAAATCACTGAATATATAAAGAATGCTATTATCCAAAAGTTAAGGATTATAGTTAAATATTATGAAGAGGGCATTTACAGGTATGAAATAAATGTCAAAACACATATGATAATATGCACAGAAATAAGAATAAAAACATGACACTACTGTGAAGATGTGTTATGGATCTTTCAGTTTCAAAAACATGCTAGGCAGTAACTTTGGCTAAGGAAAGTAAGCATCTACATTAAACAGACAAAGGAAAAAAGGTCTTTCATCCACAACTCCTTTGAACCTAGACATTAAACACCTGCATGATCTTACCTCACTACATTCTTTTCCAAGCTGTGTTCTTTTACATCTGCTCTTATATATTACAGCCAAAATACTGATGTGCGTTCCAGATATTTAGCCTTTGCTTTATTGGTCATTTTCATAATTTTACCAGTTTTACCATATTTTGCTTAAACTTACAACATTCCAGGTGATCTCCAGAGATCCCTTCCAACTTCTACTGTTCTATGTGATTCTGAATCTTTACTAGAGGACCATATGATCTGCACCAGCAGATCTAAGTATATGTCAGGGTAAAAATTGTGACTTTTGTCACATTTCTAGGTATACTTTCTAATTAGCTGGATAGCTGAATAGCTGAAATAAAAAAAAAAAAACCCCATCCATCCCACCTCCTGTTAGCAAGTTCATACAACAAAAATTCAGCAAACAAACAAAATTCTTCAAAGCTAACACAGACATTTAAGAACTAGTAGACAAAACCTCCACCTCCTAATTTTTGATAAAATAACAACCTTTTTAGAGATTTGAAGTAGTTATCAAATTTGTATCTGCCTGGGACCTTTTATCTTGGGAGACCAATATAATATATTGTGTGCCTCAGTTATTATATCTTTCACTATATGTGAATATGGTGCAAATAGGTTTAAGAGAATTAGCATCAGTATGCCTTGAGATGTTAAGAAGTGACAGATGTGTTCTCTTCGCTGTTCTTGCAAAAAAGACATCAATCCTCTTAGCAAGACCTGTATAAGGGGACTGTAACATAATGTATGGTTTGGATCACATTCCTGCTTTTACAAACGGACAACTTTTCACTGCCTCAGAATGTATTCTTCATTAAGTGCTTTTATGACCCTATCAAAATATCCAGTTTTTCTAATACGGTCCATTAGGAGATAGTTGTACTGTCAAAAAAATGACGGTGGAGCCTGATAAACTGAGAAAAGAAAGAAAAATAGGTGAAATAGTGCCTTTTTGTGCCTGAATGTTTTTACAGTCTCACATAATCACTATTTCTAGAAAGTATAACATATCTGTTATACCTGTTTTTCCATAACTCCTGGAAACATTTACTTTAAAATTCTACCCTATAGGTTGAGACCTATACAGAGTCTTCTCCAGGCTGAACAATGTATACATTTAGATGCTAAATTTTTAACAAAAATAAAGTTTATTAATCTAGACTCTTTGCCCCTTTAAAATGTAAAAGTATAAAGAAAATAGTACTTCAATTAGCTCTCTTTTCCTTCCCTTCTTTTTCTACCAGATATTGAATTGTCCAAATCTCTGAAGACAATGATTTAAGTAGTATTTTTAATATAAATATTCATGGAGAAAAAAGAAGAATTAAATAGTGAAGAATTTGTCATTTCTTTGAGACTGTACAGAAGTTAAAACACAGTTATTTAGCTAGTACTTCTTACCACCGTGTTTGTTTTTTTTATGGAAAGAACAGGGTATGCTGACGCTTACTTTTTAAAAGAATGCTGGAACGTGAGCATTTGCCATTTACCAACTAGAGGCAGAAGAGTGTGCATGTCACTTTCTGAATGGTCACTTCTTCTGGAGAAGAAGGAGAAAAATCATAGATACAAAGTGAAAATTATTTGATATTTTTCAAACACAAACCACTTGACTTAAGTCACCAAGTCCTAACCCCTACATCCTAAATAATTTGAATACGGACTACAGGCAAATAAACCAGTCAAATGCAGTGTGTATCATCCATAAAAAAAATGTGGAAATGCTTTTCTCCATCTCACTGCTCAGCATATAGAAGTTATTTCTTAAATCTTCCATCTCTGCTTGTTTTTCTTTTCCGTGATTCTTGTAAGATTAAGTATTTGATCTTACAGAAAAGCTGCACCACATCTAGGTTGCTGTTCTGCCAGCACAGGGAGAAAAAGGTCAAGAAATACAGTCATCTTCTTAATTTTAAAATAACTTAATTAAAAAGAGAAAAAGAAAAGAAAATCCATCCTTCACTGTACATCAGTACTCCCTTGGCCAGTCTTCAGTAGGGTAGTTAGGTTTTCTTCTGAAGTTTGAAAAACAAAATTCCAACACGGCAGTAGCCAAGGTTGTTGCTCCATCTGAGCTTCCAGCATGTTACATCAAAAGGATTTCTTGATGTTGTTCCTTTCTTTCTGTCCTTCGCGAGTATTGAAGTTATTGTATGAAGCTGGGAAGGTTTGTTAACCACACTTCATCTGTGCACTTCTTCTCTTTAGACATTTGCTCATTTTCAGAAAGCAATGAGAGCTATAGATTAAAAATAATAATAATGAAGGAAAGTGTTCCATGTCTGTCACACAGAATACTTAACTGGGGGAAGCACTAACACGGGTAACATTACAGCCCACATTTATGGCCTTTATATCCTACGTGAGTAAATGAGCCACATCCTCCTCACCTAGGGCATGCCTGGGCCGGGACACAGAAACGTTGGTGAGCCAGAAGAAGCCTGCACAAATGCTGACCCTTGAGCATGTTTCATGGGCAAACAGACTACTTCATACTGTGTGCCTGCCAACACTGACCACAAATAATAAACTAACTTGCAAAGTATATGCCAACATAAATCATGCTTGTCCTTACTGATACATTGAGGATACAATCTCCTCTTTGGTTTATTCTGACTCTAAAGTTTCTTCTAATTCATGAGAGAATGAAAATAGAAATGTTCAAATTACTCAAAAAAGGAAACACTAATAAAAATAGAAAGACTTATAATTCTTAACTAGAATATAATGTAAATTGAAAATAATAAAAAGTCTAGATGTGTAAAAACTTCAGAACCATATAAAAAACTTAAGGATGCTAATCCCAAATCTGAAAAGTAATTTAGGAGCTGGAACTCCAGATGATACTCTTTGTCTCTTAAGTCCCTAAACATCTTTTTAAACTGAGAGTTGTATTCTAAAATAGTAGGAGCCTTATAATTATTTCTAGCTTCCACACTTTTAGATTTTTTTATATATCTAAATAGATCTTCAAAAGTGATGACTGATTTTGAGTGTCCAGTCCTAAATGCAATGAAAAACAAAGGCCTGATGGATGAAAAGATCTGGTTTTCCTCTGAAAAAGAGGTCTTACTAAATTATCTCATTGTAACCCTGATTTTAGATGCTGAAAAGCTCTAGCACCGACAGTATTCAGGGAACTTTGTGATTCTGTCACAGCCTTGCCAGTAAAGCAAATAAGCACAAGGCATCTACCCAAATGACTCTGTTTAGTTGTACAACGTTCAAACAATGAGGGCTGTGTTATTTTGGTACACTCTCCCCATTCCTTGCTCCTATTTTTGTATGACACTCATTCTTTGGCACACATGGAGCATCAGCCCATTTGCCGAACATGACCTATACAGAAATAAACTACCATCAGCTGATCTTCTCTAGTATTTTCAGCAGATGGCAAAAAAGGTACATACAGAATGAGAGGAGATATTTTGTAATTTTTGTAATGTTGTGCTTAAGCAACACCAGGCTCCCATTAGACTCAGTGAAACACCCTTTCTTTTGGTACAGCAACAAAATTGACCAGAGCTCATGTCTGCCAAGAGGAGAAGAAACATACTGTTTGCATGATTTTACACAGAACACCAGATAATAACACAATGAAAAAACTTATTTATCCCCATAAAAATCTCTCTCTTTATGCTTTATTCCGACACATCTCCTCTCCTCAGCTGTAAAGCCTTTACCACAAGCTTTTCTGATTTCATTCCCACTGTAGATAAAGGGAAAAAGTACAGATAACTGCTTCTGTAAGAAGTTATACATTTTGTGAGTCTATGACAATTGTCCATTTCTTTGTGTGTGTGTGTCCACTCTTTTCTTCATGACAGAAACCTAATTTATAAAAAATTGCAAACTGAAAGAGAGACAAAAAGGCACAATGTCATCAATGCTGACACTGATGCTGATAAACTGTATTAATCCTTGCACTCATGTAGAATTGTCTTCTGCCGCCCAAGACACGTGCACTCCCACCGATCACGTGGTGCACTTTGAAAAATAACAAAAAAACACTGTGACAAGAATTTGCCAGCACGTGCAGAGGATTAGCTAAATTTGGCCCCAAATCCCTAAGAACAACAATAACGATGAAGGGTGAGCAAGGCGTAGGCAGCATCAGAAGACAGAGTTCTTTGAGCAATGATTCTCAAAGGTTTCTCAAAAGTTTCTTTTACTGAATCTAATAGCAAGCAAATAACTTTTTTTCAGTCTAATTTGAACTATCTGCTTTCTATGATATTCACTGATGTGAAAAAATAGGACTTTTTAAAAGGTTTGATGATTTCATGCAGCACTAGTAAATATTTTCTAAGTGAAATTGCAAGAAATACACACCAGATGGCTCCATAGTGACATTTGCCTGAAATGATTACACGCACGCTGCCTGCATATATGGTACCTTCTTTTCAAGCAAACACAATTGGCATATTTATTTTAAATCTCTGCATAATGAATCATGAATTCCTTTCCTTTTTAACATTCTCAGCTTGGTATAGTCTCCAAAATAGACAGAATGACAGCATAAAAGGCAAATAACTTTTAAATTCAGAACTTTGACTATGAAGCAAAACCAAAATAAAACTGAGTCAAGATACTCAGGACAGGCTGCACTTGTATTTTAGGATGTGGTTCTTGCCTTACTCCTTTGGTGCTCCAAATCTGTAAGGGAGTTCAACCTGAACTACTTCCTATGAAAAATGAATACTCATCTGTAGACAATGGAAAATGTATAATCAATTTTCCTTGCCATTATAAGAATTTTTTTTAGTATATTGATGTCTTGCATTCTTAGCATGTGTGAAGTTTAAGCTCTGACTGAAGAAAATGCACTACTCAAATGAAAGTTTTGAGGTTTAATGTCTTTTTTTTTGAATGAGCTCAAGTCCGCCATGGGTTGAAAGAGAGAATTTTGGAGCTTTTATTTATTTATTTATTAATTACTGTGCCTGTAAAACTGGGCTTGGTATATTTCGCAATGCAATAACAGCATCCAGGGACAGATGCAGGCTGACGCACGGAAGTTTTGGGAGGTCAGTGCTCAGCCCTTCGGACGAGGAGGACGTCATGGGGCACGGGCAGTCACAGAAGATGGACCCGGTCATGGGTTACTGGGCTGATGTAGAAGGGAATGGACTTCCATTTCCTGGGTTTGGAGGAGGCTGTGGGATGTGGCACCGAGGCACAGGCAGGAGTGAGGTGGTGCCACCCTGAGGTTAGGGGGGAGCTGGGCAAATGGAGGGCACAGTCCTCGCTGGATTGGACCGCCACACCGAAGCTTATCAATTTCCATTTCACTAGAAGGTTCGACCAAGTAAGAAGATTAATTTGCTTATATGCAAATTAATGCATTTAATGTCCTATGTAATAATATTTCTAAAGAGAAAATCCAAATAGTGTCCAGAAGTCTGTTTAGTCTTTCTAAAGAACTTAACTCAGTCTTTTTGGCATATTATTATTTTTTTTTTACATAGAAACCTTGATAGAAATAAGTAGTTGAAGCAAAAAAAAGTTACAAATAACAATACAAAAAAAACCAGTATTTTTCACTTAATCATTTTGATATTAATGAAAATGCAATAGTGAAATCATAATTGTTAATAATCGAGAGAATTACCAGCAACTTATACACCACCAAGAATCTGGCTGTACCTTCAATTTTGTAATAGTAAGTGGGAAACAGGTATCATTTACTCTGCAGTCTCTTAACCTTTAGGTCCTTAACCCCTCACTAAAAAAGAAACCAGACTTTTAATGTCTTTCTGTAAAAGCATTACACAAATTAAAAACAATTAAACTAGAATATTATAAAAATGTTTCATTTTAAGCTAGAGTATTATAAAATATTTCATTATCTATATCTATTATCTAAACCCACTATTTATTCTGTGAACGCAGAGAACAAATTATTCTCCACAATGCACAGGAATTGTTTATATACTTGAGGACTTAAGTTCCCTTCCATTTGTCTTTTTTAAACACAGCCCTGCTTAAAGACACTGCAAGCATCAGTCAGTCAGCAATTATTTTCAACAGTGGTTGGGCACTACCAGTTTTACTTACATGCTCCCTGCTCTGTGCAGCCTGATATCCTCTGTTTTCAGGCTAATGCTGTCTGTTTATCATAGAGAAGTTCAGACTACAACAGAGGTTTCTATGTCATCTCCTGCTCATACCACAAAGTGTTCTGGTCCAGAATACCTGTGCCTTATCAGAGCATACATCAAATAAAAAAAAAATTGAAAAATTAGATTTATTTTTCTTCATACACCTCATTCAACTGAATTTAATTTTTCATTAAACTCACTGGAGGATTCATAGGATAGGACAGAAGCAACAGAGCCAGAACAATGGTGACTTCATTCACAGTCAAATAGTTGGACGATGTTTCTCTGAGTTAATGAGACTACATTTTAATGTGTATCCTTGCCTTTTTTCAATGCAGTGCTTGAGAAATAAAGAGCAATGAAATATAATGAGTTTATTATTTCCTTTGTTTCCCTCTTTCATCAGTTTTAAGTCTTTTCAGATACACTTGAAAGACTTAACAGACACAATAGAAGCTTTTGCTTGATATAATTAAGCTATCCGTTCTCTAAATAGAACAATAAAGTTCTGCTTGACTCTTCTATTTGCTAAAACAGTTTTTTTTTTTCTTGAAACCCTTATGAGTCATCCTGCCTAATATGGTAATCGGATATCCAGAATTATACCTAAGATGTGTCTCATTAATTTTGTGCTCTTGGAAGACAGCGTAGTTTGGAAGAAGTTTTATTTTCTCATCGTCCTAAAAACACCACATTGAGTTCCTGCCATCATAACAACTAATAAGGCCTCTTGCATTGACAGGCTTTTACCAGTTCAGTTATATTAAATAAAGCTGTCCAATTATTCCACTTTCCTTCTCAGAAGGAAAAAATGATGTTACAAATGGCCTACTGAGACAGCCAAATGTTGGTACATGTCTCTATCCAATCACAACTTCATTTTGTTTCATAATTGCAGCAAGTGCAAACTACTCTATGAAGTCATTGAGGGGATTCAACTGACAGAAGCAAGCTGAAATTTATGACAAGGAAACTCTATTCCCAACCTTTTGAGAGAGGTCACAAACAAGGCAAGTGTAGGTAAGAAGAGAAAAAAAACATATTTAGGGACCAGGAAAAGACTCTTGGAGAGGGAGAGATTTTAGTACAGTATTTTGTTATTTTGCTATTTGCTATCTTTCTCTGTGTTTTCCTGACTCTTCCTTTTCCTTCCTTTTATAGACAGGATCTGATCCTGTATAGCCTTAGTGCAAGCATAAACTGTGAACTTGCTAGTGAGCCTGTGTTCCTACAGCAGAGAGGCAAACCAGCTCATCCCAATTCCTCCAGCAAAGCAGCATTTTCAAGAAGACTTCTGCAGTTAATTGTCAAGTGCTGAATTCCCCAGGAAATGGTTAAGTCTTCCTAAAACTAACAGGTAGCTAAGAAAAAAAAGATCTGGTCTTAGCTGTGTTATGCTTCAACAAGGCACAGGATATTCCTAATAACCTACTAATGAGCTCTTATTGAGGATCCTGACAAGAATGGCAATAACTCAGTAAAGGGGAATCAAAGCAGACAGAACCAAATTCCCAAGCCACTGTTTAAAAGGAGAATGACAGAAGTTTTTTGCTAGGGGCAGGGAGAAGTTAGCCTCATTTCTCTCAGTTTTGTGAGACTGCTTAAAGAAAAACATGCAAAAGAACTTGCAGGCACTAATCACAAGTGGAAGGTGCCAAGACGGGAGGAAAGTCATGCAGCAAAAACACCATACTCTGCCAATTGCCTAACAGCAGCAGGAGATGGATTTTATCCTTAAAACCTTACATTGATCTAAATTAAATCTAGGGATGTTAAGATGACTAATGAAAATCTACACATGATCCACTATGCGTTTCCAGACCTGCACTAATCCTAACTGGGGATCAAAGACCAAACTTTCCTTCACCTGAAGAAAAGACATGCAGATGCTTTTATCACAGTCAGTCATAGTTCTCATTTTATTGACCTTTTTCATCTTCTGTTAACAAAGGTAGATGGCACCGAATGGAACATTATAAAAACAGTAGCAAAATCAAGGTAGGCAAGTGTGCACAGGGCTAAATGCAGACAGATAGCACTAAGATTTGATGGATGCTACAAAGAGTCTGTGGACTGTTGTATTGGTATTGCATTTAACTATATGTATTAAGAGATAAACTATATGTATTAAGAGATGAGACAGATCTTCAGTGCACTTCAGTTCCTGTACTTCAGTTCCTGTATAGGAATTAAATTTCACTTCAGCATCCCATAGAAGGGATCAATTAGTGCAAGGCTTTATAGACAGAGCTTTGAATTGGCGCTGAATTCATTCCTTGTCTCACACAAGCAGTATCATCAAATTAATCTGGTCAAGTCAGTTTCTTCCAAGACCAAAAAAAACCTGTAGGGTAGTAGTTGATGGAAGAATCTGCAAAATATTTTAAAAGTAGAAGTTTGGAAGAGCAGAGAAAATGAAACTGCATATTCTTCTGCAACAACTAGATTCCACACTCATAGTATATCTCATAGCAATGAAATAAATTCACCATTATTTGTGTAAATGTTACTGTCTTGGAGTAACAGCAATTCATGCTGTTCTCACTAGTCGGTGATGATCCATCAAAAAAAAAAAAAAAAAAAAGAAAAAGAAAAAGAAAAAAAAGAAAATCCAGAATCAAAACTGTAGCTGAAAGTCTTGATTAACAATGAAGGAGCATTGAAATGCCTGTAGCATTAGGGGCGTAACCTAATAATAAACAGGATGAAATACCGTATGAATTATATTTCTTATTGCAGCATCTCATCACTGTGACACATGATGTCTAAACTTCCAGTGCTTCATAAAACTGTGACACAGCCACAAATCAAGAGAACTACTGATAGATAGGGAATACAACTGAGGCATTTCTCACATGCACATGTACAATCTCAGTCATGTGAAAAATCTCTCTGTTTGTTAGAAAATCAAAATCTCACTCCTGGTTATGATGAATGAGATCTAACGGGAGGAGAGAGGGGAATAAATATTTTGGAAGTTGTTCAACATTTACTTTGTGCCTGAAAACAGAAAAGGAGTGGAAGAAAGGTGGAGAGGGAGAATAGGAAAATGGCATGCTACATTGTAACAGCAAGATGAAGGCAACATGCTGCTATTTCACACCTGGGTTAGTTAATTATAAAACCCATAACCTGCAACTGCCCAAATTAAAGGATTTCTTTTCAGTAGCTCTAGGGGCTCACCTGTCAAAGACATATGCTATTCCTAAAGCGCAAACAGTAAGATATAATCGCTACAGATACATTCATGTCAAATCCATTCACATTTCATACTCTCTTTAATTATTTATTTGATTTATTTTTATTTTGTCATGAAGAAATCACTACAAGTGTAAACCAATTACACTTGACAAAATACGGGAGACAAATTGCTATAGGTGGATAAAGCTTCTGTTCTTCCGTACAATAAAGAACAAACAAGAAATTTTCCTGCTACTAAACAGTGACATTACAGTAAATTCTCATGATTTTGCTCACTAAGGGATGCAAATAAAAATGGCCTATCGATTAGCATAGGCTAAAAATCAGGCAGCATTTCTTTGTAGCATGGTTCAACCAGGACACACTGAGACAGTGAGAGCCAATATGGTCTAACAAGATGAAAATTATGCAACCTATGTTTCCCTCCCAAATTTACCACTGGCTCATTGTGAGATGAAGAGTAAGTCACTTAGTGATGTATCCCAACCACTGTGAAGTGTTCCGAGATCTATAGATGAAAAGCTATATATTAATAGTTACTATTTATCACATCCATTCAGTATACATATATGGAGAGAAGCCTACAGATCCTCTGGCAAGAATGAGAAGTTCATAACCTAGGTAAAAACAGGGGCAAAAACATCACCTGCTTTCCCTCTAGGAAATTACAACCTTGTTTCTCCAAAATTCTCATTTTTTAACTAACTTTTAGCTTGTCCTATAATAAAGATTGCTTCCTACAAATTCTACAAGTCTAACAGTAAAGCCCACTTAAATTAGCCCTTGGAAAAAAAGTTGTAAGGACACAAGAACTAATAAAAGCATTTATATATAAAAGAAAGGAAGGGAGGAAGGGAGGAAGGGAGAGAGAAAGAGAGAAAGAGAGAGAGAAAGAGAGAGAGAAAGGAAGAAAGAAAGAAAGAAAGAAAGAAAGAAAGAAAGACAGACAGAAAG
>JAWLRI010000157.1:1064694-1085096 GCA_034781795.1 Crypturellus tataupa
GAAGGAAGGAAGGAAGGAAGGAAGGAAGGAAGGAAGGAAGGAAGGAAGGAAGGAAGGAAGGAAGGAAGAAAGAAAAGTTTGTTATTATCATTTCTATATATAGATATCAAATGCAAAACATGTTTGCATCTTCCAGGCAGTCATCGCCAAATGCTATGTCTATACTCTTAAATAAACAAAGCTGTGCTATTATAATTGCTCTCTGAATCTATCTGAATGCAGAAAATAATTAAAAATATGTATGATACAGATTAGTCCTACATATAAACAAGACCACAACAAATATTCATAAGCCTTAAATCATGCAATTATGCATTTATGTGAAAATTACATAAAAAGAAACTGTATGCATATACAGATGTTCTTACAAAGAAAAAGTGGGGGGATGTGTCAAATACTGCAATAACGTATCCGCCAAATTATATATTGAAAATTGTTACCTATGCAGTTTCATAAACCAAGTATATATCCTTGCAGAAATACTAACATGTTTAAATGTGCACTGTATATACTTTTAAGAACATGCTGAAATACATACCTTGAAATGTACCAACTAGAGAAAAAAAAACATGCTATTTGTTTCTAGTTTATTGTATCAGAAATTTACTTTTGCTGTAGGTTTACAATCTGTATTAAAAGTTGTGTTTTTCTGTGTTAAGAGAACAGCTGAAGTCAGTCCTTTGACATGGGGAACACAACTGAGCCTCACTCCTCTCTCTCAAGGACACTGTTCCCAAGGCCAAGAAGGAGGAGGCATTCATTACATACTCACATCAACTGCACATTCTCAAGCGGGATCTAATGGCAGCCTGTTTTTTGTTTCAGGTGTGAAAGCACTCTTTGCTGAGTTTCACTCAGCTGCACGTGGCACCTGGTCACTTGAGTTCAGAAATAGTAAGATGACAGGTAAAAAATGCCATTCACACCATTCTCTTTAAGTTAATCTGATATGCCTTCATTGAACTTGCTTGACAGACTGCTGTGAAATAAAATACTCACTAGTTCAGGAAGATCACTCATGACTGTTTCTTCTGGTCTTGCTGTAGGGGCAAAGTATTACATGTTCTACCAGCCTATCTGCAAAAAGTTCTCTTACAATATATTCCTCCAGCCTTACAAGTACAGTTAAGGATATCTTCTGCCAAGAACACCCTCAGAATAAAAGAGGTGTTTATTTTTTTTTCCTTAGCACTAAATTAATTTGTCCATGAGTATGTGACCGTCATTGGCATGGCAATTCTTGAACTTTGAATATATTCTTGTTTGACAAAACTGCTTAGATACTGAATAGTATCAGACAGTATTTTCAGTTTGAAATATATATCATAAACATTAAATTCTCCTTACCACACATGATATATATTTATGCAAGATGAATAGTACCTGGCTTATGGCACTATGTTGCCTTTGAAAAACAACAACAAAAAGCTTAAATGTAACAAGAGTTATCAGATGAAACATCTGGGAAAATGAGTTAATGATGACTTGATCTCTGTCACCAGTTTGTGCTAGTTTATCTAGCATTATCTGATGAAAGGCAGCAAGAAAAATTGCTTACTGAAAAAAAGAATTATCTTATATAGACATGCATTTCATTCTGGAGGAAACTTCTAAGAAGGCAGCATTATCTGCTCCTTTAGCTTTCCTTTTAATGTGCATATAAGTTGCATATATAGTGACATAACTTATCAGACCAATAGCTTCTTGGCCCACTGACATGGACTGAAGGAACATCAGTAACTGTACCTCACACAGAGGAGCAAAAAATTTTGGAGCTATGGGCTTCTTTCTCTTCCCTGCAGGTGATAAAAAGACACCAACTGCATCTCACTTGCTCATAAAATAAAATACGCTGCCCCGGAAGAACCCCAAGTCTCTCTGAGTAGCTCTGTAGTTACTAAATGTGCTCTAAAATGCAGCTGCTGTGACACTTGCCCCACATGTCCCTTGCGCTGGCACCGCCACCTCTCTGACCCTGCAGTTATGCTCCAAACATAGCACGTGTCTGCCCAGCTCAGTGGCCCAAATCAGCTTACCCCAGGCTTGGGAAAGCCCTGGGGTGGCCACCGTGAGCACGAGACAGCTTTGAGCACGGAGTGGGCCATAGGGTCTCAGCAACTTCAGATCAGACCGGTGCAAACCCTCCGGTGTAAACACCCTATCATGTGGACAGACAGAACTCGGAGTCTGACACAGTGGACAGAGAGAACTCATGTGGTTGTCGGTCAGGACACAGTAAATTTCATCTGATGAAAATTAGTTCAAGATAATGATAATTGTACTCAAAGCCAAACCTGAGTAGGAATAACTCAGTGAAGGGGAAAGTAAGGAGAATATTTTGTACTTCAAAATTATGTTCTTTTTACTCATACTTGTGAATAAAATGAGTATAAAAGCAAAAGAAAGATTGCTCTAAATCAGAAAAGCACTAACAGTACTAGATTCCCCCATCTAAAACCTCACAAAGATAATGGCATACACTGAGCCTAAAGCAAGGTCCAATAAACTGGGTTAAGCAATATATTACTAGTTGGAGCCAGTCATACTCAGAGTGTTCACTCCTAGCAAGTTCCTCAGACATAACTTAAAGAACTGTCAGTCTGAGGGTCCTACAGAATATTATGACTGCTATTAATATGGTACTTTGGGTAATTTATTTGTCAGGATACTGTGAAAGTACTTACAAGGCCTATAGTATCATACTATGAAAATGTAGTGCAATAAATTATCAAAATAATTTGGTTGTCTGACAGTGTCCAAGACACTTTATGATAATCCACAGTTTGTAGATCTTGACTGTCCTCACACACCAGAGCTTAAGCAACAACAGGTTAAGGACTACTGATGATGATAGGCACACCAGCATGGTCAGGCTCAAAAAATAAGCCCCTAGAGCCACTAACAGCAGTAACAACCTCAGACTTCTAAAGGCAGGAGGGACGTGCAGCAGTAAAGCATGGTAGAAAGGGAAGAATGATTCTCTTTATCATATAGAAAGTGTCAGTCATGCTAAAATGTGCCTTGAACTAAAACATCAGCCACAAAGGAAACTCATACTACCCATGCCCTTGCTATGACTGTGCTACTGCATACATTCCTTGAGGTTTATTTGGTGCCGAGTAATACTTCAGCCCAAGCTGTATGCATTTCTTGACTAACGAGAGCAGCTGGGTCTTTTTCTGCTACAAAAATGGTTCCCCAAAATCTGGCACAGAGAAAATTATTAAGAGTGTTCTTACATTCTTACAAAGTAAAAGCCAACATAAGAACATTTCCTACTTAAGAAATTTTTCTTGCTTTACAGGGATTTCTGTGGAACAAAGTTGTAATGCAAAGCAAGGAATAAAGGCTCAGCCACCAAACATTTAGTCATCTAAACGGTATAGAGAAGGAGAAGTGCAAATTCTTTTTTTTGAAGATTCTTGTTTTTCTGTTTGCAGTTAAGCTATTAGGAAAGAGTTCACCTCTCAATACCCATACTGATAGAGTATTCCTGCCTTTTCATTCATACTTCTGTGCCTTTTCATAGCATGCATCTATTCTGCCATCCCTACCAATTGAAATCTTTTTTCCACATCACTCACTGCAGCCATGTAATTTTCATAATCATGTTGCTTTTCCCCATAATTGATTTTTCTATGGAAATTCTTAGTAAGAAGTAGTAAGGAGAAGAGAAAAATATTTTTCCCTGAGGAAATATTAGCAGGTGTAGGAACTACACCCCTGCTAACTGACCTATTTCTTATTTGTTATTTCAGGAAAAGGAAAATCATGGGTATTTTTCAATCATGGTGGGAGAAGTAATAAAAGGGTTAAATTGACAGTCTCAGCTTCGCAAAAATTCCCACCACTCATTGCTTCCTCTACTAGTTCTAGAAAGAGGATTGTGTCATGAGGTAAACTGTTTACCTAGAACCTGGCATTTTCTTAAAATGGCTGCAAATATGATCCTTTCAGTTAAACCTCTGTTCCTTGGGTTAACATTGACGACAACTACAACTACCACTTACCTTTCACTGATACTGAGACCAAACTAAGCCATCTAAAGCAAAGGAAACTACCAATGAACTCCACAGGAACCTGAATAATTTCCCCTTGCATTGCCACTTCATACAGGCCGCTGGATGCTTTGCTCTGTGCTGTCAGTTATTCAGGTCAGAGATGTGCTTACTGGCATCCTGGCGGTACCATCAATGGCTCCTCTTTCTCCATGAAGGTGAGGCAACCGAGAAGTCTCTTCCACACACTGCCCTGCTGCCACCACCAACCTCAGCCACTGCAGCCTGCTGCCCTTCCCAAGAGACGCTCACCAACTGGCATTGCTTTCCCTCAGTTACTTTTAACTCAGAAGAATTCACTGCTGGGCACAATTATGACCTATGAGTTACGGATAGACAGATGGAGATGTTTGCATGAACTGGGCAGGGAGAAATGTGGCATTTTAGCTAATTCAAAGACAAAGGCAAAGCCTGGATTAATCTCCTCCATGTGGCCAAAACATACCTGCTGATTTCAGGTAAGCAACTTACTATAATTTTACCCTCATGACTCCCAATACAAGTAATCTGCATCCTTTCAGAGTATTATTCTCTGAAAATGAATTCTCATTTATTTATTTAAAATGGAGAGGGAGGCATGGGTCAGGTAATCATAGGCAGGTACTAGGGAATACAGGATCCTAGAGTAACACAGATAAGCACACATGTACAAACAGTACATACACATAAGGGTGATAAAACACAGGGTGTTCATGAATAATCAACCAGGTATACACCTGAAAAAAAAAATGCCTTCTTCTGTTTTCTTTAGAAAACTTCTTTAAAGATGATTCCCCTCTTCTCTATTTTCATTATTAAGCCACATAAGATGAATCATACCACCACTTACTTCAGCAGCTCTGACCAGTTACACCAACAGGCTGCTATGACATAAGCCCACTGCTCAGAAAAAACATCATCTTAGCAAACAGTGAAGCACATCCAGCGTCTATCCCATGACAATCTATTAATAAATTATTTCCTGTTGCTGCCTTAACTGTAAATAAGGAGAAGAAACTCCCCTTGCCTCAAAATATATTTCTTTCTTGAATGCTGATCCAACCCAGAAGCCGAACAACATGAGAGAATGCAGCATGCAGATAGAAGCCTTCTTAGCGTGGAATTTTTGCCTCTGGCCATACATTTCAATGGATTTCTCCCCCGTGCAATGTCTTTGCCAGTACATCTGACATTCAGTTACATCTGGAAACCTTTTCAGTGGTCAAGTTTTATATTATCATCTAAGCCACATTAGGCTGATATTTCAAACGGCTATTCAATATTAAGAATCAAAAAGATTTTACTGTAACAAAATCTCAAAATTCAGTTAGCAGAGTATACACTTGCAACCAAAAGTATAAAAACTTCTCAGTAAAAGACCCAAATTATCATTTGCAGATGTATGAATTTACCTATTTCTTATCTGAGCTTATATGATGAATACACTCCTTTCTTTTATTCTTCCAGCTCTACTTGGCCTATTTTCATGTTTGACCAAAGTAAGATCAGATATATGTGATTAACCAACATTTCTTTCTTCAGCATTAAGGCATCATACTACTTTCATTAGATGCACTGGAGCTCTAGTTATTCTCCAAGTTTAGAAGTTTCAATGTTAAGACAGAGATTAACATTTTTTTCCTGAACCCTTGAGTTATTTCTAGCACTCCAGAGTATCAATGTGGAATTATTTACATAAATTAATTTGCATTTTCATCATGTTTGTGCTATACTGTTTCATGTACTCTATATAATGAACAGGAATTTGTTTGATTTTAAGAGTTTATCATTACAAACAAGATTCACTACTATTTTAAAATTAAGCAACCAGTGTAAACCCTACATTTTGGCTGTTTGTCTAACAAATATCTATTTGCGTTGTTATGATCACTCAGAAAGGGAAGAATTTTGCACAGTGATGTCCTTTTATTGTGCTTGGAAATAAAGAGAGGGAGTAGTAAAACCAGAGGTTTAACAACATTTTCCCTGTTTTATTTAGTAATCCATCTAATTTACATATAAAACTAATAAGACAATATCTTTAAGAGATAGCTTTGCCAGCTGTTAAAGACCATGATCTTTCTTCTCCTATTTGTTCTGAATGTGTGACAAGTACTGTGACATCAGGACAAAATTTTTCACTCCCAACTTGTAAAACAGAGACAGGTCACTCTTCTATATATCTCTTACTGTATAATGAATTAGGTATAATTTACCCTTTCGCAAATCTGAGGTAATTCATTCATGATGTCACAAGGCGTTTAAGCAACCAATTACCATGCCCAGGAGGCTACACAGGTTTAATATCAAGTTGAGTAATGTCAGTGGAATACGAGGTGCCTTGCATCAGGTCTCTGGAAGGCTATAATTAAAAGTATAACTTCCAAGATGTAATCTTTGATTACCTCTCCTTGTGGCTAATGAAACGAGCTAATCCTTCTCACAATGGTTGCAACCATTGAGGGGCAAGACGCGGCAGGTCCCTGTGCCAGCAGGGTGGGCAGCAAGGCCAGCAGATGGTCACCCGCTTGCCCAGCTTCACTGTACACAGGCACTGCGGGTAACACACACAGGGTCTGGCAAGTGCATTTCAGTCCCACCTGGAGGTGAGATTGGAGGGGTACAGATGTCCCTGATGCTCTGATCGTACCAGTGCAGCACCTGCGAGGTACCCATCAGGGCTCAGCATGCATTTTATCATAAATGTGGACATGAAATTCCAGTGACCTGAAATTTATAAACCACTCCCCTTTCACTCTTTTTTTTTTTTCCCGTTGGTAAAGACAATTCCTACTGAAAAGCCTTGCAACCGTCAGGTGTCGAGTTTATGGGACTATTTTGGACAGAATATTTAAATATATATCTGTGCTCCTCAAAGTCTGCATTCACTATGGGGATCCACTTTACTGGACAGCATAGATAAGCTTAAAAAAGAGCAAAAATATGTTTAATAAATTATTTATCTATAAAGTAAACCTCACTTTTAAATTAATGTTGTTAATACTTTCCAAAGAACTGAATAATTCAGGCTCGAATAATAAGGGTTTGCACAGCTTTTCACCTATAGTTCAACAGTAGGATTATGCATCAGTTTAACAGGGGTGAAAAGTTATCAGCTCTGACAGATGATGTAGTGTCTGCAGAAATCAGGTAAAACAGAAGACTTCTTATACCTTCAGTCTCATAATTTTCTTATGACATTCATTTGCTTGTTTTCCAATTAAGGTTTGTGTTTTGGTGAACATGCAAATTTACCACTTAAATGTAAATCAACTCTATTATATATATGGAATATGGCATTAGATAAGTCTTGACAGCTATGAGTAAAGAGCACAGCTTTTCTATATGTCACTATATACACTCATAAGTATATAAGCAACAGAAATACTCTGAAATGATTCCTAAGGCACTTTATGATGTTAAAGGTACTTTATGATGTTAAAATCTAGATGATAGAAGAAAAACCCCAATATTAAAATTCAGAACATTTTTTAGGGCTAGTGTAACTTCTGGTTGTCATCAACCTCATCAATATCTGCCTGAGAAACAGAACTGCTCATTAAAAACAAATTTAAAATTCTTCAGTTGGTTATTGTGTGGGAGCTATGGAACATAAGATAGCCAAAAGTTATAATCCTGTTTTACAGATTTTTTTTTCTGTTCAGTGTACAGTGTACAATGTATTTTTCAGTTCTTTTTGCTTCTATCAATATCTCTCAGCCTTCAAATAAATGTTTCTCAGCCATCAACAAAGACTTGAATACTATACCAATAAAATTGGCTGGATTGAGTGAGTAGATATTGGCTAAATAAAGTTTCATATCTTTTTGCTGCGGAACAGAATTAACACAGATCTGAAGGCAGGCAGAGTCTTTCTTGTATAATTCAGATCACACACAAAGAAAAACAGGGAAACCAAATATAACACTTTTACTTTCATTTATTTTTATTTCAATTTTAATCTATTTTAAAACAGATTGAAAGGCACTGGGAGACCCCATGATCTTCGGCTCCCTCAAACCGTCTGTTTCAGCTTCAGTCCCAGCCACGGTGTCTGCTGCCTGAACCCTTTGAAGTATCTACGGATTGGGCTGACACTGCCCTTAGCAATTCAAGGGAGGAACCAGTGGTTTGAAGGAGAAAAAAATCTCTACTCACAGCCAAGTTTTGACTTATCCGTCAGCTTTGGTCCAATACAAAGCTACTTCAAAAGGCTTCAAAGTGCAGACACAAAGGCTGGGACTGAAGTTGACTTTGGAGATTTTGGGATACAGGACTCAATAACATTTTCCAAAATTAAATTGTAAATGGATTAAAATGAAGTCATATAATTAAATAGATATTCAAACTACCTTCATATCCCTTTGCAATCTACTGATAAAATGTGGTATAGAAGAGGTAGACATTATATAACCAACAATTGTTTGACTGTGTTTCAGCTTAATTTAATAACCTCTGTTCTATCTGTGAAACAACATGAAAGGTTATTAAAAGATAACTGCTTGCTTCAGGTGATGAGCGAAGTTGGCTTTGTGCCCCACTGCTAAACTCAAGGTGAGTCACATTGCTTTTCATTTTGTTACACAGAGAGTCTCAACATATTTAAAATCTATTTTCAGATTTATGAATTAGGATGATGATCCCAATATTTCTGAGTATTTTTTCTGTCAGAATACACATCGGGCTTTAAAATAATGTTTAATCAAAATATAATACTTTTGCATACCTAATAAATAAATAATCCCAAGGTCTTGCTGATATGTGATGCATTTTATGAGTTAATACCAGGTAGGTTCTCAAAGCTAGACATTTCTCTGTATTTTTCTTTCCAGAGGAGAAGATGTATGGGAACGGGATGTTTTGGGACAGGCCACTTTGGATTCCCTGTGGACTGACTGCATTGACAGTCCTATAAAATGTGGAAAGGTCAGGTAGTATTTCTCTGTTCCTGCAACCATATGATTTTTATGTAAGATAAGGCCAGTTCAGGAAAATCAATTAGAAGAAGCTCTCTATATTCCATATGGAATATTGTAATACTTGCTAATTATTGTGTCCTTCCATGCGGGTGCTGGTACTTTTCGTGGGTCAGCAGAACAGACCTCAAACATCAGGTTTCTCAGCTGTATAATCAGGTGCTATCATCATGATCCTAGCATGGGTCTCTGTCCCCCCCTTTTTTTTCCCTTTTTTTCTTTTGTGGCATTTCTCTGGGGCTGATTACCCTGTAGGCAAGTAAGGAGGCACCCACAGCCGTTTTCCACAGTGTGTCCAACTGCAGTAGCAGTCTTGCTACAGGCACCCATGTGCCCCAGCAGGACACCCATAACAAAATCACAGGCACCCAGGGATCTGCTGACTGTGTCTCATGCACTCTAAGTGCTGTGGAAAGAATCAGCAAGAGCTATTCCATACTATTTTTATAGTATTTAGATAATTCACGCCAAACCTACTAAATAGCTGAAAAGCATTTGCTCATGAAGGACAGAAGTGTTTCTCTCACTTCTCATCACAAAGGCTGCTGTCTCAGGCATATATATTATTCAGAGGAGTCTCAGTTATTACAATCCCAATCTGGAAAATCTGGTCCAAAAGTGATACTGCCAAAGAATGGGTTTCTTCAGGCTGTCATGCTTCTCATCAGGGATGGTGCAGCACATATGACAGAATCCAGTCAGCCCAATTCACACAGCACAGTCTAAGGCTGTAATCCAAGACATTTCAGAAGAGTTGTGAGCATGTTAATACAGTGCAAAGGGAAAAGTCTGTTTATTTCTAACACGCTGGGAATCCTGATGGGTGATCCGTAATCAGTATGAGACTTGGCATCGAAATTTGTGGTTAAATAGATTAATGAAACTATCTAAGAAAGACATTGTAGAATTCCCTTCAGAAAAGCAGTTGTTAATTAACAGGGATACTCTCATAACGCATCGTTTCATTTTCCCCACACAACTTCTTCCTGTAATGACAAACATTCCCATGCTTAACATCACTTGGCAATTTATTGCAAGAACTTAGGGCAGGAAGCAAATCAAAATGCTTCACATAGCTGAAAATGAATTCATGTATATCATGTAATTATGCTCACTGGAACCTGTCCAGGCTAGCCACTACGGCTAAATTACCCCTCTGATCAAATGAGTGAAATTAGTTCAGATTACCTCAAATTCTAGTTGAGAAGATATGACCTCTGTCTATGTGGACAATATCTTGGCTTTTTGTTTTTCAAACTTCGGGTGCATACTTAACCTAACTAAGAGTATTTAGCTTAAGAGCATTTTATTCAATATAGAAATATACAATACAATTTCTGTGTAAAGAATGAAATGGGGGAAATTATGGTGTATGATGTCATAAATACCACTACCTACTGGAAGATATCCTATCCCCAACCATGTTGCTATGGGTCACTGGCAGCTCCATTTCCATACATACATTTTGATAGAAGGATTGGCAAAATCCTTACACCGCCTTAAAACACATGCACGCTCAAATCATGTAAGACCTCAAACATGGAAGTCTAGCTAAAATGTCTGAAAACAATATCTGAAACACAGCAAAGAAAGATAAAAGATGTGCTAAAAATGAGACAACATTAATGGGATCCATCTGTAATGCGGTACAAGCTTTTAAATGTAAAACTAGAGCTGTAACTTACAGTTCAGCTTAGAAATGAGTTGGTGGAAAAATGGCACCATATCCTTTTCCTCAGTCCAAAAAGTGAAGCCTGTTCTGCCTGTGCATCTTGAATGGTTTCACAATTCAAGGTGCAGGCTGGAGCAATCTGATATTTAATAAATTATAAGCACTGATTATTTTATGCCTTTTGAGCCTATATGTAATTAGTGGTATTAGACCCAGGATACCTAGAGAATGAAGATATTCTAATTTCATAGCTTCAGAAGTATTAGTTAAATTCTAATTCTAAAGATAGTCTGCTTAGCTTTAGTGTGCTTAGGCTTAGTTTGCTTAGGGTAGTTTGCTTTTATAATAATCGAGGTCAAACTCGGATTTCAAAAGGACTGTTACCAGGACAACCTGAAAGAATCCAGTTCGATTTCCAAATGTAATTTGGGGGCTCAAAAGTACAGCAACTCAGAGATTTTTTTTTTTAAATTCACACAATCAGTTTAATTATACATGAAATTTATTGATAGTACTCTCAAACATCAAAACTATGCTTCAAAGTTATGAATTACAAAAATAGTTGTTAATAGAAAAGTTTAGTTTATATACTTGATGCTAAATTTGCTCAGCCTTTTTATACTGTGAACTTTCTGTAGTCATTCAGTTTTAGATTTTATAATTTTTATATAATTACAGAATTACTGTTTAATGAAGTAGCTAGGAATCTGTGTGGCAACAGCTGAAAACATTCAACTTTGTTTTACAGAACATTTTGGATGTTCTTCTGGGTCTCAGAAAAGACCTTCCCGGTTGGATGCCCAGGTAATTTGAACCTGAAATCAATAATTTATTCAGGAATAACTTCTTAGTCCCTCTGTCACTTGATAATCATAGTTGCCCTAGTTCTTAAAAAACAAACAAACAAACAAAAACCCTATGCAGCTACATACCTTTTCAAGTAAAATAGTTCCCCATTCAAGAGGGCATGTGAGAGCTATGCATGAAAATAATCAACTAGCTTTTAGAATTAATTCTTAAGTCTGGTGTACGTTAATTTATATTTCAGTTACTCCGAGTAAGCTAAACTGATCTCAGCAAACACAACGCCAAAGAATGAGGCAGCTATCTGAAAATAATCCTGAAAAGGATGTTAATACTTCCTACTAGCAACAAAACAGGATATTAATACCTGAATTATACTGAATGCTGTTCCATGTTGTCTTCTTCCCTCAGGATGTTGTTTAATAATGTTCATAGTTCAAATTTTGTTATCACTGCTGTGTATTAAACAGCATAATAAGAAAAATCCTCCAGAAAATTTTCTAATTCTTATAAATGATACTTCACAAAAGGACTGTAAGAAAAAAATTCTCATCAAAACTCAGATTTTATAATTGCAAAATTAATTTCGTCTGCTCACTGATAAGTCATAAATTCTGAATTTATTTTTGATTGTTTTGAATAAAAAAATGAATTTCAAATAAATACTGAATACAAACGCTGCCTTCATTTCTGCTTAATTCTCTAGGAGATATATTCTTCTTTTAGGAGATATTTTCCTCTTTTAGGAGTTTTTTTTCTTCTTTGAGCTGGTAAAAATGAAGCTCATATAATTTGCAACATCATCAGTAAGCTGAAGCACATACTGGTCGTCAGCTGACTTTGCTTTTTGGGGACCAGAAAAACAGTAAAGTTAAAAAAAAACCTTGGAGAGTTTTCCAAAATGAAAATCATTATGTTCAGATAGTTCCTCAAGAGTGTTAGGGACTTGAACTGAAGAAGTGTCACTGGTTCCCACTGCTTCCTAATGGCAGAGAGGCAGGAGATGTCAGTCTAAAGCAAAGAGAGATCATATAGACCATTTCTTAACCAAAACTGAGACAGGAGTAACTGCAATTATCTGTATTTTTGTATTACACTAATATAAGAGAAAAGAGAATGGAGTGAAATGAAAAATGATGTAACAAAAATAATTTAAGAAGGCAGAGACTGAAAAATACCCTAAATATTAGATATCTACCTGAATTTTTAGAAACTCGTGCATGTTAGAAATCAATTGAGCAACATAATGAGAATAAAGTCTTGTAGTAAGTACACACAAAGGTAGAAAAATTAAGCATATGGCAAGGGTACTCCTTGGTACTTCTGTACTCTTAAGCTTTATGAAATTAGAAAAAAAAAAAAGTATTTTCCTCTTTATGTTTCTTCTCTCTTACCAATGAAATTTCTTCTCTCAGATACAAAATTACTTTAAGTAAAGCTGCTGAGTTTTCTGGGGATAAAACCAAAAATACTTCCAAATAGCATGATACTTTTGTAATGGGAAGAAAAAGCTTGACCAAGAGCAGAAACATGCCATTGAAAGAGGAATAATGTGATATGATGCTGTTGTATACCAGTCTTCAAAAGAAAATAAACCTGTATTCTACTCATAATCCTAGTCTGGCACACTTCTGCTTTTTCAACATGTTGCAAAACACCTACACACAATGAAATGGAAATAAAGATTAAAGCCGGAAAGAGAGAGTCAGAGTTCTTAGTGCAGAAGAGAACACTAATTTTAATTATGTCTCAACTTGTTTTCAAGCTTGAAATCAAAGTTCAACATTTTGTAGGACAGACATGGATAAATAAGTTATTTTAGCTAATAAATGAATTTAAAGTTGTTTCACATCCTACAATCTGCAAGCACTTTTACTTATTGCACATAACATATTTTTTAAAAGCTGATATTTCTGTCCAGCAGGTAAAGTATATAGAAAAATAAACTGAAATACCAAATACCCTGGAGCCTATAAAAGTCAAGGTATGTTCTAATTAAAACATTAAGATCACTCATAAAAAAAAAGACGGTATTCCTAAATGATGGAATTGTATGTAATAAGATTTTCAGAGCAAGATACACACAGAGATTTTAGGTCTAGAGGAGGTTACCAGAGCCAAAAACACCAACTGCAGTCACCAACTGCGTTTGCAGGATTCATGTTCTGGTAAGGGCCTTTCTCACTATCTTTTGGGAATGCTATTTGTTGTTCTTACAAACGTCTTGTATCTTTTACTAGCTTTGGTTAACTATCAAAATACTACTTTTTTGTTAGAAACCCTCTAGTTAATTACCCTTCTAAGCCAACTTCCTTTGGGTTACTCTCAGGTTTCAGCTGTGTTTTGTTGAAGTCCAAGGGAAAATAAAACTATGAAGTAAAACAAGGGCACAGCAGAAAAACATCAAAAAACTCTCCACTACATAAAAATCAGACGAGATTTGAGGAAGAAGACCATTTGATTTTGCTTACAGCATGTTGTTCAAAATGACATCAGTCATAAAAGGAAATCGTAAAGCGGATTGAAGGAACAAAGATTTGTTCTAGAAAATAACCATTACTCATCTCATGCATAGAAACAAAGTTGAGAAATGAAAAATTATAATTAATCTGGTCCAGTATAATACAATTCTTAATAGTTTGATATCAAATTAAATATCAGTATTTTGAAAAAAATATTTTGTATTATTAGAACAGAAAATAAAAAAATGCAATTAATGTAACTGTGTTTTTTAACGCAGTACTAATAAGTATTGCAAAGGGGAAAAAATAGTGTTTATTCCTACTGGTAAAGACTATCAGCACTTTCCTTCTATCTTACTATCTTCATGCATTCTCGTTGACCAGTCTTGCTCCAACCTATTTGATTGATTCTCTTTGAGATATTTTGAGAGACGAGTCTTCCTTTGGTTTTGGTAGAAGGGTTACAGGTTAGATAAAGAAACTTTCTGATGCAGTGGTACTTTGCAGCTCCCTAAATTCTGCCTTCTGATTCCTCTTTCTGATTTACTCTTTTCAACAATTCCCTGTAACACGTCTTTGTTTTTTGAGCAGGGATCCAGTTGCGAGCACAGTGCAATTTCAGAGTCACCCTGAAGTGTTCACAGTTATAGTACATATTTATAAGTATGTATGTAACCAAAAACTTTATCCAATTTCTAATGCATCTCAGCAGTTTTAGAATTAAACTGGCAAGTCTTCCCCTACAAGCCAGCATGTTTCCTGCTTTCCCTGCATGCCTGATTACTTCCCTCCTGCTATTGGTGACCTTTAACTGGATGGTGTGTGAAACTAGACTTCTTGTTCCTTAGTCATTGCGCAAAACTTTAATAATCTGCCCCTTTCTATATATTCAGGTGCCAGACATTTAGCTTCAGCTGGCAATTCTAATATTTTGAAAGATGGAGTTTTTGTTGATTCTCTCAAATCATGATTAGAAATATCAGAAGGGCAAGCTACTGGCTCTATTTTCACAGTGTTTGTCCCAGTAACAACTTTCATACTCTTCCTTCTTCTTCTCCAGAAACCATTGTCTTTAGCTGGATATAAATATCAAATACTTCATGGTGGCTTCCAAAAAAAGATGGCAAGCCAGAAGTCTGCAGAAGGTATAAATATTAGAGAGCTGTGGTTAACCATTAGCAGTTATTCTAGATTTATAAAGATGTATTTGGCATCTAAGAATAAATATAACGTTATGTAGACTACATAGAAATATATGAGAATTATTTCAGGACACTTAAAGCCTATCCTGACAAAAAGTGTTAAGTAAACACCCCACTAGAAGGTATTCTGTAGTCATAAATAGAGCAAAAGATCCTGTATGCACTTAAACGGTGAGGACTATAGTCTGTCTTCAACATCAACATACCACTCAATGTGACAGTGAGCTTCCAGAAGGCAGACGTACTGTAACATAGGAAGAGAGCACAGTTACACTGTGGTCATGTGTTCCTACACCTGTGACTTTGGAAAAAGAACGGAAATGGTACGTTTCCTTGAAATGGGAGCAACTATATTTCATGATCAGTTTCATGACAAGCCTTAAAAGATTAAGGCTCAAAAAAGGTTTTCCTTTTTTCCCACTTCCTCTCAGATTTCATTCAGGTTTAGTGTACTGGGCAGTGTATAATAACTTGGAAGAAAAGGTCCAGGTATACATCACTTTGCAAACCAGGTACTGGCCCCCGCCACTTCATCATAGCACTGTGGAGGAAGGCCACATAACAACGAAAGTCCACATAACAAAGCTGCTGCAAGAAATGTTAAATACCATGAACCTTTGTTTCTAAACATCAAAAATCTGTCCCATACAGTTAACTGTGGTAGAAAAGGAAACAAGAGATGCATATTGGGCCTAAAATTGTGTTAAAAGACTTAGTGCTATCAGCTTGTCTTGCTGTCAGCTGCACTGCGACTACTGAATAAGCCAAGCTGGTAATCCTTTAGGAGAAAACATAATAACAGTTACCTGTAATTGGCTTGAAAGGGAGAGGAAAAGAAACTTCGACCTAACATATGGCAACCCAAAATAACTCAAGTAATTCTCATCTGTTCCTGAGAATGTTATGCAGTGCTACGCAGTGCTTTACTGGATGTTTACAGGCAGCTCGCTCCAGAACCACAATGATCTCATGAAACAAAGTAAAACGTTCTTGAAAGCCTGGAATTATCATATGATTTGAAATTAATGAGAGCAAATTTACATATAGAAGAAAATGGAACTCACTTGAAAGATTTTTTCATGCAAAAGCAATGGCTGTACTAGTTACAAAAGAAGGTATATGGAAAATTTGTTTGCTTATACATAAGTCCCTAACCTCAAAAACTCAGCCACAAAAATCTCCCACCATTAATGGGGCTATGAGCTTTTTAATCAAACAAACAAGATTAATAGCTTCAGAATTGTTTGATCTTCAGAACACAATTTTTATAAGCAGAGAGATGAATTTAAGTTTTCATATTTGTTTTAAATTAATATTTATCTTATGCCATAAATACTTAAATATATGAATACAGGCAAGCTACTTTAATTTTAGCATATTTCATATTAGGAAAAAAATGAAAAAGTCATTTTTGCATCACATAACTTATACAGAATCTTCAAAGTATAAAGCTTTGTCATATAGTCAACCCTGACTTTCTTCCTTGAAATTGTGAGCTACCCTTGATGTAGTGTCTATCAGAGCTGGTCTTTGCCCAAGTATTCAATTCAGCAACAAGGGGAAAATATTTCAGATACTGGGATCAATTTCTATTCCCTTGCTTGCCTAGCATGAAATTAGTAACTAAAGGCTTAGCACAAAGAAGCATCAGCATTTGAATGCATCAGCACGTTCTGACCTTTCCCATACCCAAGATATAATAAGATACTTTGTGATTTTTTTTTCAATTCTGAAAATAATTCAGTTCTAACAAGAAGATTATTAAAGTTGGTAATCAAAGTATAATTTCACGGAAAACAAGCATCTATTTCCTTTCACAAGTCATTCTACTCATTTTTTTAATTATTTATAAACCTTTATAACAAAGGTCTTCAAAAGCTCCTTCCTCCTGACTGATATTTAGTTCCTGCCCTTCAGAAATAAAGTTAACATAGACCTTTAAAACGGTTACTTTCTTAGCAATTGGGTGGGTTCTGGAGACAGCAAAAGCCTCAGTAAAGCACCTACGGCAAACACACATATTTACAGAAATTTAAAGGAGGTTGTTTAAAAAAGATGAGGTTGAGGTATGACATAATTGTGATATGACACATTAAAACTCATTAAAGAATTAGACAAGCTTAGAGACAATTAGAAGTAACAACTCTAAATTGTTGAGTCTTGTCTTAGCAGTACATCTTAATGAGGTAACCTAAGAAGAAAGTTACCTTCTGAAATCTATGGTACAATTTTTACTAGTTAGTAACATATTGTCACATTGTTTGCCTTAGAGATATTTCTAAGACATACTTATTAAGAAATAGATTTGTAATCTCAAGAAGTACACTTGTTTTACCATGTTTAGAAGCCCAGGCCAACATAAATTAAAAAAAAAAAAAAGAAGAAGAAGAAGAAGAATCAAAAATCAGTTGTTCAGAAAGATTCCTAAATACACGTTTAGACGTTTCAGAAAGCACCTTTCAAAATAAACCAAAAAACCCACACCACCCATATAGTACTGTTTAAAAATGTAAAGAGAATTTGCCTTTCAGTGATAGCTGCAAGTAGCTATTACGGTTCAGGTTCAGGTTTTGTTAAGCTAGAAGATGAAGCTAGCTGATCTTTACTTTTTATCTGCCACAACAACCCTTTTCAACAGATGGGTTGTTGCCTGAAATAGGCATGGGAAAATCAGGGAACTCCCCCATGACCAAGCCTGGAAGCAACAGTGTCCCACTAAGAGGAACTATCACATCCTTAGGGTCACAGCAGCAGAGTGGCCCAATTGCTGCCATATATCACATACCGAGGATGGATTATTTGTGCAGAAAGTAATCCTGGTCCTTGTCTCTACAGGATATCTCCACCCTGTCTTTGGTGAAGAATGAGGAGGACAATTTAGCTCAAATATAAGGTGACAGGAAGAGTTATATCAAGCAGTCAGTTGTCATGAAAACTAACAATTTTTTTAGGACTATTTGAATATAATACAATAAAATAGTAAACGTAGCATCTGTAGTGTTCAAACTGTTTCACTAACTTTTGTTTCTTCTTACTTATAGTTAGGCTTCAAACAAGACCCTACAATAAATCTTAATATTTTTGAACAGCTACGTTTTAAGTACTGTCATCAGTGTGATATGACCTTCCTCAAAAGAACTTACAAATTATTTAAAGCTGTATAAAATTAAAAATATAAAACACATCAATCTTGAAAAAAGGTGATTCAGCCAAATTCAGTGTTAGAGCCACTTGAGAGATAATTGTAAATATAGAACATATCTATGAACAGAAATGGGGATTGAAGATCTCCTTATAAAACTGAACAACAAACCGTTGATTTTCATGCTATACCTAAGCACAAAATTACAGTAATCAAACTCTGCTTCTACACACCATGGCACTTATAGATGTCACAATTTAATGTAATTTTACTAATAAGAAATTTGTTGTATTTTTGGAGAACAAAGAGTATTTTGCCTATCTCCTTTACCACATAGATTCAAGTTAATCAGTCAAACTGATTAAGTTAGAGTGTTAGAGTTAAATCAAATTGACTTTTTAGGCAAATTATGAGAAAGATAATAATAGCCAAAATCTTTGTGGAGAAATAATTATAAGTTGAGAATGGTGATTAAAGCACTTATGGAAGAGATGCTATTTCTTGATGTTATCCAAAGGTTGCAGAAATAGTTTTCTAGTTTCACAACTGGAATAAAATAAAGAAGATATTTGTGCCAAAAAAAAAAAAAAAATGCCAGCTGGTTTCATTGAAATCACTGTTCCTGTAAGCCTGTTAAAGTAGGGATTTCACTACCGGCTAAGATATGTTCACCTTTGTTGGGGCACAGAGTAAAATGCTGTTATCTTTTTCATTCATTCCTTCCATACAAAGTGATATATTACATATATAGAGAGAATCCATACCTTTGTCTTAATTCAGCCTGAAATTATTTTAGTCCACAAAAGAGGTGGATCTGTGAAGTCTGCTCTCTGAAATTCTTCTATAAACGGACAGGAGTTATTCTTATTTCTGCATTGTGAGGAGACAATCATGTACTTTTCTTCCAGACTCAGTTCCACCAGATTTCCTTTATCTGAGCTACTTTCTGAATTCAAGGTTGAAAACATATTAGCTTTCTCTACTGGCTTTCAAATTAATTACCAAAGGGTTTAATTTAATGCATTAGCACACTCATACACCCTTATCACTAGTGTAATCAGTAGGTACATTAACACAATGTTCGCTACTTCTTATACAGTTATTCCTTCAAGGCAATTACCACCTTCTGTCATTTGTGTATTGTTACCTACAAAATAGCCCATTAAAGCCAGAAAAATATCAAGGAATTTGCCTTATTCATTACTAGGAATATCCCATAGCCATTTAAAACGAGACTGGGCAATTTTTTTTGACAATATACTGAATAAAGCACTCAAGAATTTAATTTCCTGCTGTGGAAGTGGGAGTGATAATATGATCTAATGCAGCATCTATCAGTCCCATATCCATAATTTTCATGATCACAAGCACTTAAAAAAACAAACAAACAAACAAACAAACAAAAAAACTAGGATAGCCCCTTCTAAGCATTCTTAGATTTTTTTCTTATTTTTCCGCCCAACATTAAGGTTATTCATTTCTCAGTTTGATAGCACATTTTAAAAATACTTTTGTTTAACAACAGTCTTTTTTTACTGCATCTATCTTCATTTATCTCTATTATTATGCAGTTATATGTCTCTAAAGCACTCAGCTCCTCTGCAGCACAGAGGGCAATTCACATCATATATCATTTCACACAGTCAGCTATGACACTGCATCCTTCAAGAAAGGAGAAAAGGAAAAGTTTCCTGCTGTGATATTTTCCCCTGTGACTCCTGCTGAATATACAGCTGCAACCAGCAGGCAGTAAACCTAGTTAGTATCTGGGCATCAGACTTCTTCAGAGAGGCTTATCCACAAAGGCATAGCTGATATGTAAAGTGGAAAAAAAAATAAATACCACTACAGTTGAACAGTTGAAACAAGTATTGCTATCGTCTTTTAAAAAGAAGCCTACTGTTAAAGGAACTCGCTTTTTTTTTTTTTTTTTTTTTTTTAGTTTTGAAACTTTGAAAAAGTTATCTTTTGCATTTATATTTAAGATTCCTCTACAATGTGTTTCAATCTCAGTTTTCCAACCTCCAAATTTTTGTTTCCTTTAAATCTTTACTGGTGGACATTGTCCATCATTTTATGTATAAATACAATTCAGTAAAAATACTCA
>JAWLRI010000157.1:1085902-1103092 GCA_034781795.1 Crypturellus tataupa
TATCTATATGGATATCTATAGATACCCACATCTATATGGATGTGGAATGCCCTTCTGCTCGGTGCAAAATTGAGGAGGAAGAAGTAAAGTCCAGTGTTGATAGAGTCTGATTTTGTTTTCAGAATTATTCCCTGCTTCTCTCCATTTGCTAGTTTCTTCTGGAACTTAGAATTGAAAGTTCACCTTTCAGTTGCATAACACATGTTTAGCACCTGATAATGCAAACACATTTATTCCACTGACAACTGCTGCTCTCACAGTAGGCAGTGGCTGCTTTGCACATCAAGTCACTATTGCCCAGCTTGGCCATTCCAAAACAGGTCATGGCGAGTGAAAAGATGGGCTTTGATTCACTGTTCCTAGGAAAGGGGAATACTCTACAGCAATGAGCTCTCAATAATAAGCAGAGATAAGCTAACCTGTATCTGTAGTCTAGAGTAAATAAACAGCTCTTTACAAAAATAGCTTCTGAGATCACTGCAATTAATGCTAAACACGTGAATTATGTTGAAGAGCATCATTATTTGAAATGTTTTTTTCTTTTCCCTGGGAAAATCTTTAAGTGAGACCTCTTACAGAAAAGTAATTAGGCTTTTTTTCATCTTTTATAACAGTATCAGGGCTTAGCATTATTGGCTAGGCACTAGCCTTAGGTGATCCCATTGCTGTGTATCTTCTCTGAGATATTTATTCGCTATTCTTATGCAGCTTGAGAGTATCTTTACATACTAAAAATTCTAGATTTTTTTTCTAGAATCTGACTTCTTATTCCTTTCCATTCCATCTTTAAAGCCTTAATAATTTGGTATTTCCTGTTATAATGTAACTTGTTTCCAACACTTTCAATATCCTCTATCTGACTGCAAAATTTCCTTATGTCCAGGCATCATCACTGAGACTATGATATAGAAAATGAATATTCAGAAGATGATGCCAATTCAGCATCTTCTGAATACTCAGAAGCTAACATATCATATAGCTAATATAACATAACTCATGTCATCATAGGAGCAAGGGAAAAGAGATTGCAGCAACTATGAACCACTATAAATTTAATTTTGCACTCATGAAACACTATAGAGTTTTAATTTATTCTTTTTTAATACAGTGACTGGCCATGAACTCGGTTTGCTTAATTTTCCCTCTGCTATAAATTGTTCAAAGGCACTGAGGCTTGCTAAAATCATTTTTCTTCCATTTTGTCTGTCAAGACTGACAGAAAAAAGTACAGTACAAAATAATTTTAATAATTTTTTTTACATGGTTTCCCATGGAAATTTACTGTGAGTTTCCAATTATATGTTGAAATATGGGTTTGGTTATGCACAAGACCAATCAAGCATATTTGTCAACAAAATGAAAACAGTTTTTTGGATAAAAAGAAGCAAATGCCTGCATAACATATGCCAACAAACATATGTTTCTGTGCTGTAAATAGTTGTTACTAGAGTGGCAATTTAAATTAAAATGCAGTTCTGTTTTCTGAAGTTAAAGGAAATCTATGCTATACTCCAAGCACCGCAGACTACCTGTCCAGAGACAGTGGCACAGAGCAAATACTGAACCAATGCCAGAATATGTTTGGAGGAGGAGGCGGGAGATATAGTTTTTCTTTCTCTCTCTTCATTGCTTTATTTTATTCAATTTCAACAAAGCAGCCTGTGAATTCATACTGATGGATTTTGAAACCATGACATTCAAGTGGTTTTTGAATTAATCACAATAAATTCATTCACTGTTAGTAACAGTATGATTGCTCTGTGGTATTTCAGATAAATCTGAAATAGTAATAAATCTACCTATTAGATAAAGAGATAGAACAGAGTGATATATATCTATATATAGATAGATATTTATATTTATATTGGCAGGGGAGATAAGGAGATTTGAATAGAAAGCTCATAGAACTTCTTCTGAAATAAAAAATCCATACATGCATATTCCAAACTCTGTGAATACAGCTTCATTACATCCCAACCATGAGAGTTCCTAAACTGAGAGTGAACATCAAAAGTTTTTGTAGAGTCTTAGGTACATTATTAATATATTGTCAAAAAAAAAAATCTACTTGCTGTTTTACCTCTTCATGAAGAGCCTAGAGTGATTCATGAAAATTAATGCAAGAAGCTGAAAAAAAATCCTACTCCTTTTTCTATATTTCTAGTTTTAGTTATGATGAACTGAAGGCAAAGAAAAGTTTACTAGCTTTGATGAAGATAACACAAATGTTCAGCAATGTAGATAATGTAGATAAATTTTATATCATGTGAGTACCTTTCCTGAAACAGAAAAGGAATATTCTTCACAAGGGGAAAAAATATAAAAATTCTTATGATGTAAAAAGTAAGGTATGGAATCTCAGTATCTGAAAACTTCAATACAGAGAGAGCAGTCAACAAAACTTATTCCTCTGACTCACCATAGGATAGGAAAAATCTCTCCCATATATAAAACAAAGTAGATTTATTCCTACCGTTAGCATAAATGCGCAACATACATATTAAAAGAAATAAAACAACGTTGTTCTCCTGTACCATACTATTCCATCTAAGGAAGAAGCAAGAGCTGCTGAAGTTGGTACTCAACTATAACAGAGAGAAAAACAATACTTGGAAAAAAAATAGACTTCCTAGTCAGGTGACAGTGTCTCCATAAACAACTAATACACATTTGGATCAGAACCACAGACATTGTAGGTATATAAGGTTCAAATACATTGACATCCAAAGCAATAGTCTCTGTATGGCAGAAAAGGTACTACAGTGAATTATCATTTCAAGGCTAGAATTAAGTCCTAGATCTTGCCACAGACTTTTGTTGATAAACCCACAACTTAAACTCTACCAAGAATGTCACAGATTGCTTTCCCAAAAGTCTGCTGCAAATCTGGTATGATCAGACTGACAAACATCTTGGTATAAGGCATAACAAAGTATAGCCAACATAACTGGATATGGGCATGCTCTACTGATCTGACAGCTATAAACAAGGGAGAGAAGTTTTGAAAAGCATACAGAAATAAAACTGAAGCTGACTTGAATGTAAACTTCAAATAAGGCTTTAATAAGACAATTATGGAATGTTAATTAAAAATGCCAACAAATTAAACACATTTATCATGATTTAACAATTCAGTATGTTGCAACTGATTATTGAAACCACATTGTTTATGCTTAGCAGTACTGCAGCTGAGGATGAACATTTTATTCTGATTCTGTGGTAATCCACTCATAGGTTTTTAAGTAATTACCATTCTAAGTCTAGATGCTGGGAGCATTGTAAATGATACAAAAATGTCACTTGATTCTGATCACGTATTGGCCTTAGCCAGGATTACAAGTCCCTTATTACTTGCTTTATCTCACCATGTAAATATCAGAGTTCTGTCTACATGTATTTATGTGCAAACTCACTTTGTAAACTTTATGCCCCTGATCGACATTATAGCGAGTTTTATGGCATTCAGGAACATTCAGGATCAAGCTTCAAAAGCCCTTCATCAGCATCCTGGACCAGAGGCAATTCAACAAACCAGCCTAGGATACACTGGCACATTTGACATCTAGAAATACGCAGACTCACAGACATACGAATAGGTCAGAAAACAAAATTTAAACTCTGAACTCTGCCATTAAGTCTTAGAGGAGTATAGTTTTCCTAGGAATGATGCCCTAGTATAGCTTAGTGTGACCCAGAAAGGAAAAATTTTAAACTCCTTCCAAACTGATTCCTTGCCCTTAGATAGTCATAGCTCTAGCAGATTCTCAAGCCCCCGTCCTCATTATATAAGCTATATCTGTGTTAAGAGGGAACTGAAATAAATATTCATTCTTTCACATAAAGCGATGTTCACAGGCACTAACCAGGAGTGGAAGACCACAGACACTGTCTGTACTAAATAGTATGAATTGACTGAAATAGTCAATTTTGATCCCAAAATCTTTTTAACTGTCTTCTTTCTATGTAAGAAAACAATATACCTTTGGGAGGCAAGAGTAGCATTCTGGAAGAGTCTTCAGTCTAAGACATCACAGGCCAAATTTCCGAAGAAAAACAACAACCAAAAAAAAAAAAAAAAAAAAACTGAAAGAATAAACTTGACTTGTTCCTCTACTCATTTGCAGACAACTTATAGCGAAGATTTGCTAAAATGCCTACATTACTTCAGTGTTCTGAAATTCATGTTGTAAAGTTGGCATAGATATAGCCAAATATATATATATACACATACCTGCATGCAGCTATTAGCCATATATGTCACAGACATATGTAGAAAAGCATACAAAAAGGAAAAAATAAAAAGATAACAGAATTTCAGCAAAATTATATGCCAGCCTAACACAGCAAAGTGAAAGCGTGAGGAATGGCAAAACTGCAATTTGCTAAAGCAATGTAACCACATTTAATTACCAGTACGACATCTTAGTATTCATAAAAGAAGAAAATAGAAAATACTTCCCTAGCAGTAGACAAAAAGATTTTCTTATCCAAGCATACAAGTTCATCACACACACAAAAAGTATTTTTCTACTCCAAAACATTTAGATGAAATGCTCATTTCATCATCACTAACCATTACAAGATTTTAATTCTTTTCCACTCACACTTTGCTTTCTCCAGATAATTCAAAGTGAAACCTGAAGGTGAAACAAGGTGAAAACATCACATTTGCTAGAAGAGAAAGAAGAGAAAGCTTGCAGCACTTGCAGTCACTATACTTGCTACAGATCATTGTATGTTACTCTTCCATCTAGCAGAGCAAGAGATGCTTGCTCTTCAGCCACTGCATCCTTAGTATCTTTCATAATAAATGATTAAATAAAATTTGTCCGTGATATAAACAAGAACTGCATATTTTAACAGAGACATTACAAAACAGAGAGTAATGTTTAGGGTGGCTTTGAAAATTTAGATCTGTGTCTATTTTGAGTACATGGTTCTTAACTAATTTCCTTCATGAACTGTTTATGCCACAATTGCAAGTTACACATTAATCTCATGGGCACTAGTAACTTTTCATTTGCTATAAAAAGGTATCGGCCACAGGTGTCTACGAACAAATTTAAGTTGCTTTGGTTGAACAAATAGCATTCTGTATCATCATACAAAAAATCATTTTGTTGTGCTCAGAGCATCAGTGTTTCAAGTTTTAATTTCCCTAATGTGGACAAGACTAATTATTCTGTCTCCTTTCCTCCTTCATCAACTTGAGCACTACATACAGCCATGGAACAATTTTGGTAAGCTATGAGACCTAGATTCCAAGTGTTGGAATGTTTTTTGTTGCTGTTGTTTGTTTGTTGATTTGTTTTTCTGAGTAATGGTATCTTGATTGGCTTTCTAACAGAAAAAGAAAAAAATGAAGCAACAATCATTGGTTCAAAACATTCAATAGTCATGCTTCTATTTTTAAAGAGACATAAAAATATCAGTAAGAAGCAATCAGAAAAATGGACAAGGAAGCATTAAGATGCTTTGAAATCTGAGTACTTTTAGAGGTTTATATTTGGGCCACATGGGAAATGCTGATATTCCATCTTATTCTCATTATTGATGATCCACAAACTTTTAAATTTATGGAATACTTACCCTTTTTAAAGCTGATTATCTTTAAGATAAAAGTCTTTATCAACCTAAAGCAATTTAATTTGGAGAAAATAAGTAATATACTTTTTATAAACTAATCATAGACTGTAAAACATTTCAAAATATTTGCAAAGGGAAATACTTTAAACTGAAAATAGTTCATGCCCTAAAAGGCATGAGAATACGGAGTAGTCATGAATGTGAGTTTAACCATTATGCAGCAGTTTAACATCATAATATTAAAGAACTGTGGAATGACCAGTCACAAGAAGAGCAATGTAAAAGATGATATTGTCCCACATTATCAGAATACAACGTATCAAGCAGCAGCCAAGTGATTTTCTTCACTGACTGAACACATGAGCTAGGTCAGACGACAGAACAGAATCCCCCTATCAGCAGTCAGGTCTACATTTCACAGGAAAAGAACCTGAAAACTGGAAAAGCTGCTCTCACCTCCAGAGATGTTAGGAGGATATCCTAGAGCAGCATTGTCTAAACTTGGACAAACATGCACTCTGCAGTTCTTGAGGGACACTGTATCGAAACCAGCTAATTATGACATGAAAATGAGCTTCACAACCCACGCTCTCCCATGCCAAGCAGTGGCCCCCACAAGGCCCAGAAGAAGTCAGTGCCACTACATTCTCTGCAGCCCCACACACAGCCCTAGTCTGACTTGGGATCTCTCTGAATATATTCTTCTCTTGCTCAGAAAACCAGTAAAAAACTCCCTGATTTCAACTGCAAGTAAGAGGTCAGGTGGTTCTACTTTCATCTTCATATAATGAGCTCAATCTCATGGTTTTGGGAGAACAGACTCAGAATAAATGTGCCTGGCAGCAGCGTGCACTGGATAGCATTAGCTTGCACCATGGCAAGAGTGCTCAACAAGGCGCAAAGAGCGTGTCCATCCGACTAAAAAAGCATTCTTCTGCACCTCTCATATCAGCAGTTGCATAGGGAAAGGCCTGCTAATTCCTGCAGTACGGTGAAGACTTCATCTCCAAGGAGTTTCGAGGTGGATTCTGGAGCGTGGTTTTATATATCACAAACATTGCATATGGTCTTGAGGCTGGAAATTCCTTGGTTAGCAGGCACATTCTGATTTTTCCCTACCTCTACATGGTAATTAATTCAGAAAAACAACAATAATAACAACAAATAAATAGAAACAAAAAATATACCTCAAAAATTAAGTGGTATTTAAAATTGAAATTCAATTAAAGCTAGAGTTTTTCATAGTTGATCACTGAGATGCTAGTTGTACAGCTTGTAGAGCTGTACAGCCCAACGTGCACACAGATTTTGCAAATTTGAGAATACCCTATGTTAGTCACAGGGCTCCAAAAAAGAAACAACATTAGAGATCTTAAGGGGAAGAATGATAAAAGTGACCATTTTCTATGTGTATTATTTCTAACAAAATGATCTTTCCAGTAGATTTTCTTGCTAGATACACTGTTACTGTGGTGAGAAATTTCTGTCCATGAAATAGGAATGACTGATACTGAGAATGTGGCTTGTGCATTTTCTTCTGGAAAGCTACAGCCTGTGTATCTTCTTCATCACATAGCTTTTATATTCCTCCAGCCAACCTACTGTAAGTATTTTTTTCTGATGTATTAGTAATCATATATTCTTCAATATTGCAAAAGCCTTACCTAGTATCTTCAGCTTGACAGACAGGGATGCTGAGCACTTGTAATTGCATTTGAGGTCAATATTTTCCCTCTGAACTTACTGCTATGTAATATGACATTTACCTTTCAGACTAAGTATTCAAGATACATAGATGCTTCTTGTATTACTATGTAGAGTGTTTGATTCCTGTACCTGTCACCAAAATTTATGAAAATATATTCACTAATGTTTAAAAATGTTTAAAATAAACGCCATAGAAAAGCTTTCGTTAAAATTAATCCTAGTCATTGAAATAGTCTATATGGCATGCAATAAGCAAGTCATGAAATAACATGTAAACTTAAAATGTTTTAGACAAAATACAGAAAAGCTGCTTCAAGCTACTTTGTTTTATCTATTCTTAATTGCATCAGTCTAGAAAGAAAACAGTGCGTGCTCACGTGCTTATAAACTGGTTCATAAAGAAATTAGGCTGGAATTAAAGTTCACAAGTCATACCTGACTGCAGATTGTAAAACCTCTTTTCCTACACAATATTCTGGGTAACATGGCTGCATTTTGTATATACCTATCTGCTGTATATTGTATCTACCTATCTGCTGTATACATCTATCTTCTAAATAAGAAAAAAAAAAGATAACACTGTCCTGAAATAAAAGCTCCGAATAATTTTCAGAACGCCTTTCACCTAAGTGTACAGTATCATAATACACTTATGAAGAGACAAAAGACCAACACAACACAAGAAAACAACAAAGCAAGTGACCGGTACTAACAAAACTGTAATAAAATACTGCTTGCTCCTTTGGACCATGGGGAATCCATGGTTTTAATAAATAACTATTTCAGTCATACCTCATTAACCATGGAATGGAGCGGAAGAACAGCACTATCTGTACAATGAAGCTTTATTTTCCAGGCAGTAAAGCAGTCGCTTGATGCCATTCAGAACTGCCATAAAACAACCCATCACGATAGAACAAAGTGTTGGTTTTACACAAACTGAAAACTCTCTTAGAGTTTGTAAAGCACCATGGTCTGAGAACAGATGGATTAGCACAAACACAGTGAATTGTTTAATGACTTCACTCCTTTTGTTAGCTAGATTCTTTGACCTGAGCAACAGGGCTTATCAAAAGATGTCTATCCTGTTTTCCCAAAGCCCTAGCGCTGCATGCTCTCACCAGTAAGTGAACTAGCCAATATTCACTCATGCACTAAGAAAGGTAACTCCAGGCATTGCCCTCTGAGGCTATGAGAAAAAGTTCTCTTAAAAGGCAGTAAGCATGACTCTACTGACTGGTGATTACTCTAGCTTCATTTTTCTTTTCTTTCTGAATCTACAAAGCCTTTATTTTCGACTTTAACATCTAAAACACATCAGCAGCTCATGGAAATACGCTATGCTCTTTCACCATTATTTATGCTAAACCACTGTGTGTTGTACATCATAAAATACAATCCCTTGAAAATATTAGATCTGTAAATTTACTCTAGTTTAAAGTCAGCTGGCTTGCTTGTTTCCATACGAAAGTATGATTAAGCACATATGACTCACAAATCTTTTACTTTTTTTTTTCAAGAAAATGAGAGAATTAGCTGCTAACTAAACAGACGATCTTCAAACTTAAAAACAAACATTTTGCCAGGCAAACACAGGAAATAGTGACAATATTTTTATAAAACTATTTTCTCTTCTCCCCCCACCCCCTGCTAGCACTTTTTATCTATCAGTTCTTTTCAAACATTCATTTTAAATGTATTTTAAATGTTTTTAAATGTTATTTTTAAAGACTTTAGAAGTCTTTATATACATGAAATTACACGTCCTTTTACAAACTCCTTTTTCCTTAACAAATCTAAGTTTCTGTCTTCTCATAAATTGATAGAGTAGAAAGACAGAACTAGCACAAAGTTCTCAGCAAATCTATATTATCCGAGGCATTTCTGACATTCTATAATATTCTACGCATATTCCAAAATAATAGGAGCTCCTACCGGATCTTCTGTTTTGTGGTTATTCAGCAAATCAGATAGGAAATCGTCATGAAGACTTTCTCTCCGAATCAGTGTAAATTCACGTAAAAATACTGCTCCTTGGTTTTGGTTTCCACAAACCTAGAAGGAAAACATTAGATCAGGGAAAGCACTATTTGAATTCTGCAACTGACACAATCTCCAAATAAATCAAGCTGGAAGATTAGAATGTCTGTTAATGATATTTTGTCCTAGATTACTAAACTAATTCTGAGCAGTCAGCAATGCCATTAATGACAACAAAGACAGATATATATTTAAAGAAAGGAGTAACAATTAATAAGTGTACTGTTTACAGGAGATTCAGTCTAAATACAGGCACCTTTTTGCTCTTAACTATGATGTATAAAATAACTAGCTGGTGAAGTGAATTAATATTCAGATAGTATTTTTTAATTTGGGGGGTAGATCATATTTGTCCAGCAGACCAATTGCACTACCTGGTGAATTTAGCATATATTATTTCCAGGGGCCTGAAAAGAGGTAAGTAGTTTGACTTGAATAATCACACTTAAACTTAGCAAGGCACAAAGGCTGCTGGAGACAGTGGCTATTTCTTCAGTAAGCAGCTAAGCAGTACCCTGTGCAAATGTGCAGGGTTCCACTACAGCCTTATTACTGGTATTGATGTTAATAAATCCATGTTGTCTCCACACATACCCTCCCCATTCCACTCCTTTTTTTTAGGTAATCCAAATAAAGACATCAAATTTTTTTTTGAGGTGTAAATTAAATTTTGAGTGATGGAAAATGGTGAAATTACAGGGTTTTCCCATCCCTTAACAACAGAAGTTCTAGCTATTCATTAAACCAACTATAAAGGGTTCAATCACTAGGTTATTAACAAAAATAAATAAGAACTATATTATCATCTGGAAGTCTAGCAGGTTTTTCAGTTTTCAACAGTTTGCAATGTATTTTGAGGATGACTGATTTCGTGTACGGTCGGTTTTATCTAAACAGGATAGAGTCTAAAGGAGTATATTTTATACTTTCATACTTAGAGACCATAATATTATTTAGGCAGGGTTAGCAATAAAATATTTAATGTATGTGAGCTACTGATTTATCTTCCTACACCACACTATGACAGATACTACTTAGTAATTCTAGAGTTTCTGGATTTTTTTTCTTTCCACCGTTTCTCCCCTTGGAAGATGAAGTCCTATTATCAGGAATGATAAATAGGTTATTTCCTCATGTATTTAAGATAAGCGTACAAGTTACAAATGGACTGTTATTACTCACAAGCACTGTATTACTAAATTTATCATCTTAAGAAGAAAGCCTATGCTCTGTTTTTATTGTGACTGCGTTTTGAATTCATCTGCAAAAACAGATGCCATCCTGGTTCTACTTATCCAATCTGCGAATTTCAGGGAAAGAGAAAACCTGGGAGAACTACAAGTATGACGTGTGGCGTCCGGGGGGAGGATGAAGCCCAGATTTGCCACTCCCTACTAGTGAGTTGGTTTTGCTGTTGGGAGGAGGCAGAACTCCCCGCCAGCTGGAAAGTGAGATCAGAGCTATCGCAAAAGTGATTCAGCCAAAATGGGATGACGAGAAGATGAGCTAATAAAAATAAAGTGGGGCAGGGAATATCTAAATATGAATGGGAATAACTGGCAAATGGGAAGAACAAGGAGTCCCTAAATTCAGCTTACATGTATAACAATTAGTAGAGCAGATTATCATTTTGACATAAGCCAAAATAGTCAGTAGTATTCAAATGCAAAGTACGTTAGCATATAACTTTTTTAGTTTTTTTAGTTTTTTTGAGTTCTTATGGGATTTTTTTTTTTTTTTTTTTTAGATTTCTCTGTATAAAAAGAGCAAGCTTTACAAGTTCAAGGTTTCAAAATTTACACACTCTCATTTTGTGGCTAAAGATGAATGATTCGCCCACTGATACAGCTCGTGTGTTACTGAGTCACGGCAATGAATAATCCTCTGAGGGTGTTAGAGGAAGAAATATGCCTGTGTTCAAAAGAGTAAGAAGCCTTGCCACAAGGTTTTTTATAACCAAAATTATGGACAAATGATTATTTTACTACTAAAGAATGCCCCCAAAATAGCTTATCTTTTATAAAAACATTTCATCCCAGAAGTAGCAAATGCTGCTCAGCAACAAACGTTAATTCCAGAGAGAAAAGTACATTTTAAGTAGCAAGTCCTACTTGTGATTTAAGCACATGAAACTAGCAAATAATGTAACAGTATAATTATGCACATTTAAAGTTTTTAGCAATGTTGTGCTTCTAATTCACAAATCAGAATTGAAACAGTGAAAAAAGGCCACTTTCTCACAAATGATATAGCTTACTAGTTTGGTTATTTTGTACCTATACAAACATATTCAGAGATATATACAGAAAACATAATAATAAAAAAGGAAAGAAGGAAAACATTCACTGCTTTCCTTCTAAAAGCAGGAAGCTCTAGCCTTTACACTTTCTAGCTCACTTTCAAAAAGGAACCAAAGATAGTCAAATCCTTCATAATCTACCTAAGTTTACCAATAGTTCAAAAGCTTTGTAAATAATTAATTCACAGTATTAATAATAAGAATAAAATATTGTTAACCTTTAAAGCTAGTCTTTAAAAAAAATGATATCAGTATTAATGATTTCATTGTTGGTAATTCTATGACAAGGAAATGGATACCAGAAGTGCTACAGAGGAGTAATAAACAGCATAAGAGAAGCAGAAAGAAACTGCCTCAGACTATCAGAAAAATGAAGAAGAAAGGAAGGAAACAGGGAAGAGAGAAAGGAGGAAAAAAGAAAAAAGGAAAGAAGGGAGGGACGTCGACCATATCTGCAACAAACTGTGCCCTTTCAATAAACCTCTAAAGTCCTGGAAATGAGGTCTTATTAATGCATACATGAAAATCAACAAGACAACACCATAATTTTCCAGCATGAGAAAGGAATCTGAGCATTCAAATCCCAAACTAAACTAGAGACTCTTCTCTGGGATATCTGCAAAAATCTAAGATATTTTTTCTCTTTTTTGTCCAATTCCGATTTCTCCTAACTCGGAGTAAAGAATGAGTTGTTCCATTAGAACTAGGAGTGTAAATCCAAGAGGAATTTGTGTAGTCAATGAAAACAAATATAGGATTGGAAAAGAAAAGAAGTAACACAAGAATATGGAACAATACATCCCAAACAACAAAGCAAAGTTTTCTTGCACTGGAGTACTTTCCCTCTATAGAAGTAGCCTTATTAACTTTACTGTGTAAAAATAAAACTACTAATAATTCCTTGGTCATTAAGGTATAAATAATGATATTGTACATTTAACAGACATATGCTATATATATATGCACAACAATGCAGCCCAGGAATCACTAACAACCGATCATGGTATCTTCAACAGCATTAATCTCAATCTAAGGGATTTCAAAGGATTCTACTCACAAGGCAAAAACATCATATGTGGCCTCTACTATTTATTGTGTAAGGATGTATATACATCCTGTCTAGAAGTAATTTCAAGGTGCGAACTGATCAGTGAAAGCTTTTTATTGTGGGTATTCAGCCCTAAATGACAAAGGAAAACTATCAAAACTTGAGACAAAAGATATACAGTATCATTTAAAAAAGGCTTCCTCTGACAAAATTATTTACAAATCAGGTTCTTTAAGCACTCTTTTTTTTTTCCTTTTTTCTTTTTTTTTCTTGAGAGCTCTCAAATGCCTCAGCAGCAGCAAAAAAGGGTTACTTCAATTGGAGTAGTAGGTATGAGGCTCTTTGTTTTTTACAACAGAAACAAATCAAATCATGAAGCACATGACAGGCAATAATATAGTAAATTTCAGAAAGGTAGAAAAAATACATATACTCAGGGATGAAAAATGTAGGCCTCTAACTAGCCAAGTGGTTGTACAATACTTCTTTTTGTTTAAAGAGTAATAGTAAATAGTATAGGAATTTCTGCATGTATTTCAAAACTTAATCACTTTCAATAAAACACTGTAGATTAGTGCCTAGCCACTTCCAATAGAAAGAGTGCCTCACTCTTTTAAGTGAGGATAAGCGAGAGGTCTACTGCACTTGACCCATCTTTACTTAAGAAATAAGCCACTAACTGCCAAATCTGCCTGATTAGTAACACTGTTACCACAAAATAAAATGTACAGCAAAACCTCATAGCGTGTTCTGAAATAAAACATTATTATCGTTGCATTTCATGTGTTCATTTCTTTTTGTGTTACTATTTTGATCCAAACTTTCATATTCTCCAAAATGGAATTATGATAGAAACAGTGGAGAACAAGCCCAATACCAGAGTCCATTTTGGAAGCAATTAGGGTCTGTTTCTCAATCTGGAGGCTTTACTGTCATTCAATCAGTTTTTATTTTAAGCCAGACAAAGACTAGAAGCATTCAGGTTTATTGTGATTTCAGAGATTAGTTAGAACCCAAAACATAAAATCTGATTTTTAGGCAGAGATAAAGGTATTCATCTAATAACAATAGTACCTCCAACATAGACTTTCCTGTATTTTTTTAACATTCCAGTCTTAAAGACTGAACTGGGACTATGAAAATAACCATTCCTCTCATGCCTCTATGTGAACTTGTTCCTTCTTTAGCCAAAAATTGATTGTTTGGATTAGGTCAAAATAAACATTTTTCTTGCCAAAACAATACCAACCTAAGGTTTGTATGTGTGTGTGTGTGTACGTGTGTTTGTGTGGTGAAGCAAAATGTTCTGTTCTCTTTCGTTTCTAGGCCACTGTAACAAATCTAGAGGAAACAGAGATCTATTGTCATAAATATGCCGTAGGTGATAAGGACTGTGGTCAAGCACCATCTCACTGTAACACAATACACGAGAGTAGACATGCTTGTGTGAGAGTAGATAACTTTCAGGTGACTGTCTTCATCACGGCTGTACTGGGCTCTTGCTGCAGTAATGCAGCATATAGAGAGTGTTTCACCCCACGTGAGCATTCACGATAAAATGTAGCTGGTGACTTTTATGAGTTTTACATGACTTTTATGCAGTTACAGCAAGGAGCAGGATTAAATGGAAGGAACCTAATTCTTAAGAAATCTATGCTTTTGTCTCACCTTCAAGCAATAAATCCTTAACCTCAAAAGCTCAGCTTGTCTCCAGGCAGAAGATACTTTTCCACTAACAACTGACAGCAAATCATTTATACCTTCCTGGTTAGTCTGGTTTTGAAGGGTAGTTCTATTTCTTCACATAACACCTTTAGAATTTAGATTACCAGCTTTCATTATCTAGGGTACTTAACTGGCACTTCCTTCCCTACAGACCTTATATTTTATTGCTTTGATCCTCTACTTGCTAAGTTTTGTATAAGAGGAGAAAGGATTGCTTTACTTTAAAGATGAAGTCAAACCTAAACTGGTACTTCTCAGTACTGCAATTTCTTCTTCAGACATTTGAATATAAGAGCACATACCCTGGGAAACATAAATTATAATCTCCACCCACCCATAGCAAAGAAAACACTTCACCACTGTGGAAAAAAAGAATTTCTCTTGAAGCCAGAAAATCAACAATATTATTTTCTGATTCTGGTCTTTCCAATCTATGATATTATGGTCTCTAAACGAACAAGTCTGTCTCTCAGGAAACTAGCTACTGTTTGTAGTGGTTTTGTAGGTTTAGAATTTTTAAAGAGAAAAGGAGGTTCTTGTTTGGCTTCTCTAAGGATACTTACAAAGTGCCTCAAAATACAAACCCAAATAGCAATTTATTTCCCAAGGGAATGTTTTATTCAATAGTGAAATGTTCCCACCAGAAATCTTTTAGCTGGTCCTGAAATATATTTAATCTTTTTTTTTTTCCTTTCCCTTCTTTCCACAGAGAGTGAATTCATGATTCTCTTAATGGTAATGCCCTGACTTCTTTTAAAAGTTCTGTGAAGGAAATGTGGCTTTGTGCTAATTATTTTCAGTTCTTAAACAGGCACAATAGAGGAGTCTGGTTAATGTATTCATTGAAGGAATTATTTAAGCTCCATTTCAGTCTCTCATTATAAATGAACAAAAGAAACAAAAAGTGATTTGCACTCAAGAATTACAGCATGAAGTGTCCCTCAAACAAATCCACCAGCTACTAACATCTTGGGCAGACATTAGCAATGATGGGGATAAATTTGTAAAGCACACACACGCCTACACTTGACCCACTATGTACCAACAAGAGAGAAAGCCAATATGGCCCCATTAAATGGAGTGGCAAAAATGCAGAATGTACAAAAACACACTAAGTCTCCTGCTGCCAAGCAACCTTGGCCAAAAAAACAGAAAAAGGAAAGAAAAAAAAGGAAAAAACAGGATAGCAGACTGTGGGAAAAAAAAAGAAAATCCTCCTGATTAGAACCTTCTTTCTAGCAGTACTCATGAGAAAAGCTTCATATGCAAGAGCTGGGATTTTGTATATAAACATTACCTATTTTATCATTTACAGATTCTCAGGTTAGGACATATTCATTTAAATAAATATGTGCATCATCCTCTGGTTACTGAAAAGAAATAAAAACACAACAAAAGCCTACTGTGGTTTTAGGATACTGTTTGTATTCGAGCCATATTTCCTTATCAAAACTTGTCAAACACAAACAAACATTGTTGTTCAAACTGTGTGAAAGAAGATACATGCGTTGCTACACTACATACAATTAAAAGAAAACAAAAAATGCAATCTGGAGAATTCATTTTCTACCACTTGTTTCCTTCGAATAAATAGTATTTTAATGTAACTTGACTGTTAGTTTTCAGGGATGAAAAAAAGTTTTCAAATATGCAAAATCACCATGTGTCATGGGAGAAAATAGAGCAAATAACAACTTCAGAAATAATTCTGCAAGCTTCAGTGTGAATACCAATGCAGCTGACCAATGACCTGCTTGTAAGGTCAGAACAGACAACAAACCTTGTCGAAGAGCAGGATAAAATGATCATCTGATATAAGCAAGGTTTTCCGATATTACCTAATCAGAAGTAGCAGTTCTAGCAGGAACAAAAGCAGAAAACAAGATTTACTATTACAATGAGCTGTGCCAGCTTTTATTTCACTTTATATTTTTATGCATGCTAGGAAAAGCACTACTAATGCAACTTCACACACATGAAGTAATTACATTAAGTATCCTAAACTACACAGCATTTACAGCAACTATTTTTCTCTGTTTTCTTCTTCTCCGAATTCCATTACTCAGTAAGTTTTGATTTCAGCTAAGCAACACAATCTTCTGGACCTCTTTTATATTCTGAGTTTTTGGTGGATGAAACAGTGGCAGTTCCTCTAGAAAAGCTTATCAATTCACTCAGAAGCTAAGGTCCCTGTGACGTGTGACTCATGAACACTATTCTAATGATATATTCATTTTTCAAAACAAAATACTCATTTTACATCCTATTTCTGATAACCTTTATTATTATACAGCATAATTAATTCCCAATAGTCCCTGCTTTGTCTAAAATTGCTTTGTGCAGAAAAACCAGGCTAGACTACTTTCCACCAAAATACTTTGTGATCCATCTTTTCCTCTCAAAGGTGACTGAAATTTCACTGTACCTCAAATTTGTTTCCTCTTTTGCTCCTTATTTCATATGTGAAGTCCAGCTTCTGTCCTCTAATATAACGGAGTTCAGAAAAAAACGCTATCCAGAAGAATGAACTCTGTGGAAACTTCTTTTAATTGGCATTAGCATTGGGCCCAGTGCTGTCCAACTTGTTGATCAGTGACTTTGACGAGGGCACAGAGTTCTCCCTCAGCAAGTTTCTGGATGACACCAAACTGGGAGGAGTGGCCGACACTCCCCAGGGCTGTGCTGCCATTGAGAGGGACCTGGACAGCATGGAGAGTTGGGCAGAGAGGAACCTCATGAGGTTCAACAAGGACAAGTGCAGGTCCTGCCCCTGGGCAGGAATAAC
>JAWLRI010000157.1:1115317-1134937 GCA_034781795.1 Crypturellus tataupa
GATTATTAGAAAAAAAATAGTGAAAATTAATAACTAATGCTTTAAATTGCCTTTAGCTGCCAGAAGGCGTATATGGAAAAAGGATTTTGAACATATGTACACTAAGTACCTAATATACCAGCTTTCTCATGACTGGTGGGAGGATGAATAGTGTTTAACTTTGGAAGAACACAGGTCTGTTTAATATCGATCCATAACTCTATAGCACTGTACACAGAAATCCAAGTAAATTAAGAAATTGATTTTGAAAATACACAGAAAAATAGATAATTGACTGGAAAATAAAATAAAATAAAATAAAATAAAATAAAATAAAATAAAATAAAATAAAAGTAAACAGAAAAGGAGAAAAGAGAAACTAAAAACACAGAATGAAAAAGAAAAGACAAGTTTTGCTTGGAGAATGAAGGAAGCCAATAAGAAACAGGAGAGATTTCTGTTCAATTATGAAAGGAGCCTGGCAACAAAATTAACAAAATAATATATTGACATATGCAGAAACAAAACAAACCCCTTTGTGAACACACATTTTGTAGGGAAAGAATTATTCAAGAATAGTGGAAAAGAAGTTGTTGGGTAAGGATTCATGCATTTAAAAATATGTAGCTGAAAACCATTTTGAAAAAAGAATTATTTAAAAAAAAGTTTCAAATGGAATTGTAGAATAAATCTGCCAATACTACTACATGCTCATTTGGATACAGACAAAAATCTCAATATTATTACTGGAGAGAAAACTATTGGCAAGTCTTGTATCACTAGGAAAAGCTAATATCCTGAATCTATATTTGAAAAGAAAATACGTTGAACAATGTTAGGCCCATTTCTAAATGCAATAGTTAGGAGAACTTTTAATGAAACATTTAGCCAACTAACAAAAAGGAAGCTATTCTAGATGTAGTTTTGGTAAGGAATGAAGTCATCCTGAATAAACTTGGATGAAGGTACTCTACTATATGTCTAAATGGAAAGATAATATATAAGCTGATAGCATAGCCTTTTCTTACAAAAATGTCAGCCTGCAAAAAAATAAGGGAACAGTAAGTAAGTCAACCAAAGTAGAGTTCAAAATCTCAAATGGTGCTGAAGCTTATATTTCCCTGAGGAAAATCTACCTAAAAGCCCTTAAACACATGTAAATCCCAAACAAGCAGGAAAAGCATCCACAGCTAACATAATGAGGCGTTGTATCTAAAGGGATATCAACAATAATATGGGAACATGCAAAACTGAAAAAGACCCTGAATTTCAAAGAAAAGTAGGGATTAGAACTGCACAGATTAAATGGAAGCTACTAAAATCAAATTGAGTTAAGCCCTGTGGTAGAAATTAAACAAAAGCAAAACAAAAAAATGGCCTCCTATAAATATCAATTTAGCTCAAACAGGTAAAATAAAGAGATGCTACAGGGTGAAAGAGGAATCAAGGTCGAGGATAAGGAGTGTCAGACTAGAAAAAGGAATGAAGATGAGACTTGATCTAAATTTTAAGCAAGTTTACTTGTCTTGAAGAGGTGGACAGAAGCGTATGATGACTAATATGAAGTGAGAGTATGTAAATGTAACTGTTATAACCAATAGGGAAATACAATTCAAATTCCAGCATTCCAGTTGTGGGGTTAGGGAAGAAAGCGAGGAAAGAGTAAATAAGCTCCATGTGAAGATAACGAATGAATTAGTATATATCACATAACATGTCTGGTATCCAACAATTCTACTGTCTCAGTTAATTAGAGAACTGCAAAGGGGACAGGAATCTGGGCAGGCATAGTTTCTAAAGGCCATGTAGGCAATATTTTATGATATTTTACACACAGACTTGGCACAAAAAGCAAAAATGTGCTGGTGACACATTGTCAGTACAGAAGAGTGTTTCTTGACTTGAGAACCAGTGGAACAGAAATGGAATGACATTGATGCTATGAAGTGAAAATCAAACACAGGTATCCTACCCCACAAAGTTCACACTGCAGAATCAAAATTCCAACAACTTCTGATCCGACAAAGAGAGAGCAATACAAAACTTTACACTCGAGAGTAACTCTCCAGAAAGATAACTAAATTGACTACGTTTCCTGGAAAACCCCAACAGTCCAGGGCTTTAAGTTAGACCTGAAAAGCTAATGAACAGGTTTTAAAACCATAAACTACAAAAATGTTATAAAAAGCATTTTGTTTTCACTTCTAGATTCCTTTATCTTCTCAGATATTTTTATGTTTTTATTTTGAGATAACTAGCTTCTTCCCTTCCAATACACACATACCTTATACTGTAGTTTTCTACGTACTATGCCCAACATCCAACTTCTGATTAACCCTGAACCTGCTACAGCCAGCAACACTGTATATAAAACAGCCTTATGGAAACAAGAAGAATGAAGATCCAGGATTTTGCTTTGCGGATTTGACAGCCTATTTCCGTCATATACGATGGCCTTAACTCATGCTCTTCCTTCTTGCTCTCCCTGTTCTATTCTACTCATTTTTCTCTTCCATGTATTTTTTCACAGTCTCCTGTCACTTTATCTACATTTGCCAATAGGAAAAGATGGATATCTTAACCTCCAGCAGTTGTTCCCACTTTTCAGGCTCTAAAAATTCACTAAAAAAAAAAGCAAAAAAGAAATGCAAAACTCCCAGCCATCACAGCTGGAAGCCTGCTGATGTACTGCAACAAGCTAGGATACTTTGAGCACAGGTCCTTTGGAGACAATCAAGTATCACCACTCAGCATGCAAAGTCACAGCACAGGGAAAACTGATGGCATCTATCTGGTGACTGAAAAGCATTCTGACAGAAAAACATGATCAGGTATCACACCCCTCCCCAGGGAACTGCTGCAGTCTCTTACCTCTTGGCTTTTGACATGATGATATTTCCTTAAGGAAGTTAAGACACTGATTTCTTCAGAGCTGACAGTTAGTTGCTTTGGTAAGATAGATTGACAAGGATTCTACTTTTATGGCCATGACCAATCTTTACACAAAATAGTAGGAGGTAGCATTTAGTTCAGTTATGGGCAATAGCTCATAAAATGGGATGCAGAAGTAACTAAGAATTTTAAAGAGAGGCCAATCCCCAAAATATTGAAAGAGTCACAATAAAGGTATAATTCCTGTAGCTGAGTTACACCAAAATTCATTTGCCAAAAAAATTAAATAAAATTCCTCAAAAATGGATCTATAGGAACATCATATGTTCTTTTTTATTACGGTGTTACTAAATAGAGATCATATGCTCATAGGCAGAACCTAACAATTCCTTGATGTGACAATAACTATTACATTTAAGAAGCAAGAGGATAATACTATAAGCAAGAAATCACCTTTTACCATACCAAATTATGGTAATTTACCCTAGCTATGTGTGATATATGATGATATACTGTCATTTTTAGGAGAAAAAAATAGTTTATATTATAAAGGGACATTTTGTAAGTATACAAATTGATCTTCTTTAATTAATTTTTGCGTGAAATTTGTAAAATCTCTTTCTTTAGACTGTTCTTTGATTGTCAGTTCATCAGTTACTACTGTAATCCGCCTCATCTGCAAAGTCAAAGAACATACCACTTGTGAAAATAGTCTAAATTTAACTAGATTAAATGATTAAGATTAAATATGATTTAAGATTAAATAATTAAGATTAAATTAAAACATTTTTAAAGCTGTGATACCTGAAGATGCTATAATCAGGCATGCACAGGCTTTATATGGGATTTTAATGTTTTCAGGGCTGATTGGAAAATTGGAATGACAACATTTGCTTTTGTCTTATATCAGGAACAAAGTAAAAATATCAAAATACTGTGGTGAGGGGATATTCTGATATATTTTGACATTGCCAATTAAAAAGATAACTGACATGAAGTATTTTAAAGTGACTCCTGTGTCTTAAAACGATCTCATGCCTCCACTCTTCCATCATAACTGGGTCACTGCACAACTCCAAGTCCTACATTACCTGCTATACTTCAGACATTTATTCAGTCTATCAATGAATTCTCATTTACAGAAGTAAATAAGACCTTGATGAATTCAAACTTCCAAAAAGCTATGACAGTTCAGTAGGAAGTAGTGTCAAACTGACTTGAAAATAAGTGTCCCCATAAATTAGAATAACTGCATGAGTCAGCTGAAATATCATCATATAAGCCTTAGACTTTCCTAAAAACAAAACAAAAGAAAACAAAAAACAAAAATCCCACCAAATAGAGATGAAATATTTCTGTTTGTTTTGTAAAAATGGAATCTCACACGTCATTTCAGCCTCAGTTAACTCACTTTTGTCCGGTTTGTCACAGGGCTTTTGAGTTCCGTGGAATTATAATATAAAACAGTTCACAGTTATACATAAAAAAACTAGTATTTGGTAGATTTCCAGAGTTTTTCCAAAACAGTGGGTATGTGCCAGACCATGCCTCCTCCCTTCCTGCAGGCTCTGCAGCCCATTTCTGCTCCTAGCTCCCACGATCTGCTTGATGCCTTTTGCAAACAGCCATCTAGGTCTTCTCAAAAGAAGATCAGGAGGCAGCAAACACCTTCTGGCCTTAAGGAGACACCTGAGCAAGCTGCTTGCTACGTGTCCAGCGCAGTCACTTGAGCTACCAAAACTGCTGTGTGCTTCTCATTTCTGTAGGAGCATTTAATGGGGCTGCAGAAACAGCACGTTTCCTCCTGGCTGTTTCCTGCTAATAGCCTGAAGGCTGCCAAAGTAACTCGAACCTCTCCCCTCTCCACACCCAATCCCTAGGTCACTAACCTTCCCAGCACTGACAGCAAGGACTGTCTGAGAAAGAATGACAAAATCTAAACCATCCTTCCAAGCACAAGGAACAGCTGGCTGGGGGCTTGTTCTGTGGCAAGAAAACAGCCCTTCTAAGCCTACTATTTTTAAGAGCTTTTTGATTATGGGGCATATTGGGCTTTTACACTTTGCAATAAGAAACAAAACAAAACAAACAGAAAGAAAACAACAAATCTCCATCTGTTCGAATTGCCCTCAGTTCCCCTATTCCTTTCTCCCACACACACCCACACAGGTTTTATATCTTTATTACATCAGGGAATGCTGTCCCAGTGATGTAGTACAGTATGGTACAGTACATCTGGTGGCTTAGGTAATAAATTACAGAACTATTTCTTCCTCAGCTTTTAAATAAAATCATTTTATCATCTGCTTCTTCCTGCTAACAATGCCATGGATCAAAATGGCTGCTTGGCTTTGTAAGCTTTCCCATTAGCTCACGAAGCCTGGCATGGGAATTTCACAGCCGTGCCATAAGCTTCTGACAGTGTGAACAATGAGACTCTGGTTAAGTTAGAATATTTCATTTTTCACTCCTCAGAAGTCTCTACTTCCCACATTCTGCAAAGATGACGGACAGCTTGGGACAGCAGCCCTGCCCACTTGTCTGGCAACAGAGGTATTAGCAAACAATAAAAACCAACCTCTTTGTTTGGGAACTCCCAGCATCTTTTCAAAACACAGCTGTAGCAAACTCCAAAGCACTCAGGGCCTTTAGCCTCATGTTTCCCCTTTCAATCCCGCTCCCTCCCCCAACTCAAGACAGGCTTATGAATTACAGGCAAAACATGCACTTATACAGATTTAAGCACTCAAGTTTTTCGAATTGCACAAATATGACAAACGTTTGCATAGGCACTATTTGCTTGAAGTTTAGAGAGACTTTATTTGAGTGCCTTGGCCACTTCTAATAGTGATGCAAAACCCTTTTTTTTTTTCATTTAAATTTAGTCAAACCTTTGCTCTGTTTTTTTTTTTTTTTTCCCCCAGACTGACATTTTTCTTTGATTGTTTAAAATTCTCTGTTGCAAACTAAATGAGGAAGGCACTGTACAACTTCAGCTGAGCTCAGGCAGTATCATCTGGCAGTTGCGTAACCAGGGCATCTGCCACTGGCTATACGTATGGCTGTACTTTGACTCTAGTGCATCTTCAGATCATCCCGCAGAGGAGACAATATCTCAGATTTCACAGCAGAATCACTGTTAAAAAAAACATACCAAGCTGTCATTCTCTATTTCCTATGGATACATGCTGTTCTTTTGTAATTTCTTTCCTGTAACCTCCTTTGCCTTCCACCTCTCTCTTTTAAGGCAGATCAAGATACCCCATTCTATGTCTCTAGTCAGGGCTGAGAATTCCTAGCACCACAGAATCACCCCAGAAATCAGAAACAGTGCAAGATGAAGCCATCCCCCCTTCTAAAACCGGTATTTACAATGCAGGGGAGTGATAATTACAAAACACAGAATAAATGTTTATTCTAACACTATTTAATGCCACTACCAGAGTTCCCTGATGATACTCTTTCATGTACCTCAGCTGAGGTACATCAGTTACTCAGCTGAGTAATCAGCTCCAGACCTAGGTGTTTCTTGTGCTGAAAACCAGCACAGAAGGGCACTCTGTGTTATCCACAACCCTGAAAAATTTCTGGAGGAATTTTCATTGGTCCATGCCATTTATTATTAATATTAATTAATTAATTCAAATTCTCTGAGTCAAGACAGTTTCAACTGTGACACTTAGGAAACCCCAAATGATCTCCTTTATAGTAGTACTTACATAAGAATGTGGGACCAGTTCAGCCCCACTAGGGCAGACACAAGTTTATTCGGTCCAACATTAATCTAGAAGAGTGGCCCCTAAAAGATACTTAGGGAACAGCAGAAATGGGATGGGCATTCTCCTGCAAGGAGAGCTCTGACACAGCTCTAATTTTGTTTTAAATTAAAGGTCTAGCTAATTAATAGTACAGGAATATGCTGTTTCACTATACAATTTATTATTTCACAGATTCACTGTGACTGTATCAGATATTAAATTTTTAAGAACAGCTTAGCAATTTATGAACAACTTCAACTTTAAAAAATTGTAGACAGCATTTAATGATAATGCTTGTAATTATGTTGCTTGTAGTAATCTCATCTTAAAAGTTGAAGCCATTCATTACCAGAGAAGACAGTGCTTAAAAAAAGAAAAAGAAAAAAAATCTTTAAAAAAGGTCACTCTCAAAACGTGGCAGTACAAGAACTACCACAAACATAAGAACAGAATTAGTTCAAGATTTTGGAAGACATTTTGTTTTCTGAAAACAGTAGCTAAGCAGCAGACAAAGTCTATTTATTCCTTCCCACTTTGCAAGACTATGGAGAAAGCTAGTGCTAAATCTATGCCTTATAATTATCACCATACACAAAGATGGAGGCTCAATTCCCAAAATACAGTAGTGCCAACTTTTGCAGCTCTCCCTATTAGCATAGCATGTTCTATAGTCAGAAAGCTGCCTGTGATAACTTACTCTGCAACTCTTTCTTTTATTCAAATAATAAACTCACAAGATCGAGAGAAAGATATTTCATTATTTAACTGAAAAGTACTCCAACTCATTTGAACCTGTTACTATTACTCTTTGGAATACACTGTTTTCAGAAGTCCCATCTATTCTTAAGTGTTGAGTATAGTTGGATCAAATCATCATGTCCCCATTATGTGATTGAAACAGCCCTTGACCATGCCGTTTCTATGTTTGTCTCTGTTTTGGACTCCCCGCGGCTCAAGAGTATCCCCCCTCACCCCCATTAAAGGCAATCACAGATTGAGATTTGGCTGCTTTGCCTTTCTATACATACCATGTGGATCATGAGTAATGAGGAGTATATCATTTAGGGGTGTTCCTAACATTGGGATCCCGTCCAGCTGCCATGTGCTGTGTTAACGGAATGTTAAAGCAAGGTAGGTTAAAGTTAGACAAGTGTCCTTGGAAAGTTACTCGCACAAGAGACTGTTTATTCCTAAAACATTCTTAAGCAAAAATAGAAATATATTTAACATGGTGTCCTAGATTTCCAACACACATCTCCAGAGACAGTGTCTTAATCGTTTTGCATTGCTGCTGTTCTCAGTAATAGCTTCTAGCTGGTCTGATAACCTCTCTTACACTTTCCTTCAGCCTCAACAAGAATATTAAATGGCAACTTTATGACACCAAAATAAAGTTCCAAGGTTTTCCAAGTTTATAAGATTTCTCAAACTACCAGAAACAATATGTATTCCATTTGAAATCAGCTTAATCCAAACATGGCTAGTATTAATAAATATTAAATATACTTCAAACCATTACTCTGTGGCAGGCAGGAGGGTCCCCAAGGAACAGCATGTCAGCATATCAGTGAAGCATTGACAAAATCACTTCACTGCTTTAAACGGGCCTAACAAAAGAAGATAAGGAAAACAAACAAAACAAAACAAAACAAAAATTAAACAGGCCAAAACTAATAGTTAGCTCTTGCTTTCTCGGTTTCCATTTACAATGGTTGTAGTTCACAGGGTCATAAACTGAGTGAATGAAGACAAGATAAACACACTAAGCTTAATATCATGTGCTTTATACGGCAATATTTATTTTCATATTTAATACTTGATCCTATAGAAAAGGATGTTATGGCATTGAGAGCTCATAAGGATTGGTATTTTCTGTTTTTCACTTACCCACATTTCAAAATTAATCAGAAATATCGTAGGAGAGTTCACACTACCTTTTAATGGTGGAGGAATGATGGCAAAATTGAGCAGCATGCCCACAGTGCCCTCCTTCAGGGCACTGATGCACATGTCAAAAAGCATGGTTTCAGGGACAGACTCTGTGGGACTTAACTTGTTAGCACCTCTCGTTAGAGTATGGCCATCTGGGCTCAAACATCCAACCATTTTTTTGTTTTTACTCATCTGGCTGTCCACTCATATAGACTCTGTTGTCCTAAACTGGGTAGAAGAATGTTATGTGATATAACATCAGAAGCTTTGCTAACATCAACATAAATGACACCCACTGCTTTTCCCTCTCAGTCCCAAATCCAGTCATTTTATCTTTTACACAAAGCTATCAAGTCAGGCATGACTTGTTTCTCCTTGGTCAAGCAATGTCTATTTCCACTCACCATTTTCTTCTTTGCACCTCCAGAAATGTGGTTTAAGAGGACTTGCTGAATGATTTTCCTAGGGATTGATGTAAATTTAACCAGCTTGTAGTTTCCCAGATCATTCTTTCGATCTTGTTTTGAAGATGGCTACAACAGCAGTCTTTTCAGTCATCAAGACTCTCCTTTGGCCTCCATCTCTCCTTCAATGATTATTTGAAAAGAGAATGGCCTTGTAATGAGATTGACCTCCAAACTCTCGGGAACTCTCAGGTCCCATGGATTTGATGGGTCAAGTACATGTTGACATGAAGGTCAAGTAGATGAGGCACCTTAGGGACAGAGTTTTGTAGGCATGATGGTGATGGGTTTGCGGTAGGACTTGATAACCCAAACATAATGATTCTATGATTCTGTGTAAGTGACCACTGGCATGATTCTTCTCTTTGTATCATATTCTTTAGTACAAAATCTGCAAGTTCATACTGATGAAGACTGAGGCAAAGAAGGCACTGAGCACCTCAGCCTTACCTCTGTCCACAGAAAGATTGTCCTTGACTTTTCATTACTTTAGAAGGTGAATTTATTAGTGTTATTCTTTCATTGTTTTTTTTTTAGGTTTAAAAAGTTTTTAGGAGAATTCAGGAGAAAATCTATGCACAAAAGAAAATTTACTTCAAAGCTCTCCCAAGTCTCATTACTATCATCTAATTGTTTCTAACCAGTTACTTTTTCTTCCTCGCTTTTTTTATGAAGCAACTGATGCTTGTCTTTTTTCCTTAATTGGGGAAAGGAGTAGGCAAAATCACTTCTAATTTCTAATTTCTCTACTCTGCATTTCAGATAATAAAAATTATTTTGTTATCTACTAATGATATGCCTTAAAAGTCTTTAATTAAGCAGATCTACAACAATATAAAAGCTATATAGTCTACTAATGCAACAAAATTCATTTTCCATTTGTAAAATAAAAAAAATATTTTCCAAAACAAGAACTTATATTTTTAGAACTATGCATGAGGTTGCATTGCATTTGACTCCTAACCTTATTTACTTATGCTTCATGTATGCTTTTCTATATGCTCACAAACATAATACTTTAGAGAGTTGTTATAAAGAATAATTCTTCAGCTTGTTCACTTAACTAGTACAGATTTGTTGTATGTAGCTATTGCAGAAGGAAGAGTTAGTTTAGGCTTCATGCCAGCTTAATCCTTGGCTTTTGTTCTAAAACACCCAGCACCATGGATTTGAATTAGTATTAGATGTAGGGATGTTGTTTCTGCAATAGACACACCTGTTTGCCATGAAGTGGATTGAACCCAACAAATTGTACATTTTGCACTAAATAATAATTTCATGGCAATCTCATGTAGTGATTTTTGACTTCTTGCAATCATTCAATAATATGCTTTAAAAAAATATTACTTGAAAATACTTTGAAAACAGTAAAATGGGAAAAAGCACGTTATAAGTTCTATATAAGTTACAAGTTATAAGTTCTATAATATTGATATTTTGGTGATACGTATTTTGGTGATACAACATCTTCTTGTTTTGACTTCAAGAGACTGCCTGCAGGAAAATGTCTGGATGTTTTCCAGGACTTCAGCACTCAGCCAAGTAAGCCTTAGTATATATTTCATCACCTTGACATCTGAAATAACGCAAAAAGTATGTCAGATAATCTCTTCATGAATAACCAGAACTTTGGGTCAAATTAAAAAATAAAAAATAAAAAACTGTTTTTGTTTATAATAGAATGAAATATGTTCAGCAGTTTCCAACAATCCAAACTCTATCAACCATGGGATATCTTCCTTTTTATAGGGCAACTGAAATTAAAAAAAAAAAGTAAAACAAAGTGCCTCACAATGCTACTAATTCTATCAATACAAACTGATTTTAGAACTTACTAATGATCATTTTTCTTCCAAGTAGTGTAATATTAATGTAAAGTAAACAAAGATTTTTTTTTCTGATTATAGAGAAGCCAATGTAAGAAATATTATCATGTTTAATATAAAGAATAGGAAGAATCGGACCATGGGATGTGGAGAGGGAGAATGATTAGTTGCAGTGTTACAGCTTCCATTTACTATGATGCTTTGCTGTTTTGAATATCCCACAGCTTAGGAGATCTAAAACATACAATAAAATCATCTCTAAACAAAGCATCTTTACCTTTGGTTTTACGTGGCCTAAAACAGTAAAGAAAGACCGCAAGTACCATCACTCTATAAATTATTTTGCAAAAGTACATATGAGTGTTAAAAGATCAGAATATCATCAGAAGGACTTGAGTTTTTGAAAAGGCAGTAAGACATAATGTTTTCCAGTGCCACTGATGAATACTAATTAGAGTTAATAATGAATACTATTTTAAAATAGTCTTATACTTTAAAATTCTGCTTTCTAAAAATCAAAGAGTGAAGAAAAAATTTATTAGAAGACAGATCTCTAGATTGATCCAGACAGTTCTTCAGAAGAGTGTAAACAATCTTTCTCTTTGAATTTTTGCTTTTGTAAAGAAAACAAATACCAAAATGTTTCAATTTATATTCAGAGAAGTTTGATAGATTTTCTGTGAAAATATGAAATATTATGTATTATCATTAATTAAGTTCTTATGAAATGAAAGGCCATTTTCCTACCAGATCTGACTGGCTTTAATATAGATTAGATGAAGGAATGGAGGTCAATGAGCCTGTGCACATTTTCCTGAAACATATATATTTTGGGGAAGTTCCTCCCTCAAATATTTAGTGACAAATTGGCAATTTTTAATTTTTGAGCTGTGATAATATCAAAATATATTTGCAAATTTAGTGAGTAACTAAGGAGGTTGAACAACATTTGTCAAAATATTTCTAGCCTCATCATTTGTAATTTATTTCATTTATTAAATGAACAATATTAGATCTGGTAGTTACAGTCCCCAAATACGCAGTTATCTTACTTTAATTTCCATTCCTATTCTGTGCAACACCTTTGCCATCTATTTCTCCAGTTTTCAAAAAAATATCGCAGTAGGGTTAAATATATCATAGTGAAAGATAATTATATGTCAAACAGACCCAGGCAAATATCTAGTTTAGATATGGAAAAAACTGTTTTGAAAGTTAAGAACAGTAAAACCCCATGTTCTCCTCCCACTGACACCAACCTAGCACACACATGAACAGTTTTACCCTTTTAACATTTATCTGAAGAAAGCTGAAAAGTTGAAAGTCCTCCAAGTTTTCATCATGGTTTTTCTTGTATCCTTTTCTTTTTTCTTTTTTTTTCTTTTCTAATACTATATTGTGTTTCAATATGTTGAAAGAGCTTATTATAACCTTTTCTTTCATGAGGCATTCTTCATATAAGCCATTCTTTATACAATTTGGGAATATGCTAGTACCACAAAACACAAGAAAAATTCAGGCAGTGACGGTCTGCATCCGTATAAAGACAAGGTTCTCTATTGAATTTGACTTTATTTGTTTGAGAAAAAAAGTTTTGAGGATGACCAAATCTTAGAAACAAATCGCCTACTCTGCTTTTTCTGTCCTGAAAAATGTAAATACTGTCATTGCTTCTATAAGCATACTACACATTATGTCAAATACTTTCTGTTCTTTCTGTTTTGTTAAATGTAAACCATACAATTCTGCTTTTTATTTAGCAGAAATACTACATGTTATTTGGTAAAATGAGCATTTCTAGAGCACAGCACTACATTTTCAGTTAGGAAAGTTTAACTTCTCAAATTTAAAGCTGTATCACAAAATCAGTGTGGAAATCCTTTAATTTCTATGCATGTTTATGCATACGTATTTTAAAACATTTTTGTTTCTCTTTTTACAGCAGTCATGCTGTAAATTCTCTGGCACTACCAAACTGTCATTTTATTATGTCAAGGGATTTTTCAGGTTTTAAGACCAGCATTGCCCAGTCCCTTTAGACACAGTTTGTGAATTCTCTCTTTATCACCACTGTGACCCACTATATTGCACCAGTTCAGGAAATAATTTAGTAGGTGCTGTAAATTTTTAAATGTTGTCCAAACTATACTTTATTGGTTCCAAATTTTATGTCTTGAGTTGTCATCTATTAGCCACCTGTTTTTTCAAATTTACATAACGTTGTACAATTATGGATATTAGTCTTCAGTGCAATACTTCCAATATAAAAAGTAATCATGGCAGCGGTTATCAATAGATTCCTAAATTACACATGGTTGCATTACACAAGGCTTGCATGGAATATGTATGGTTTTCTTCAAAACACGGTTAAAGGGTTGGACTATCATTTTCACTACTATAAAGATCTATTCCTTTTGTACTGAATGATGTAAAGATAAGGCCCATGTTTATAAGATGTTGAGTGATTCCAATGACAATTAAAAATAAAGAATTTATAAAATATTTTTCATTGCACACAAGCACAACTCTCTAACAGGAGGTTGAATTTAGTTAAATTTTATATATATTATTGGGCTCATTTCATGAAGAAATTTGAAAATCTATTGTATCATTTGCAAGAGTTAAAAAACAAGAGAAATAAATAGTCATTTTTTGATGCACTTGGAAATCTGTACAAAAAGCCAAAAGTTGGAAGTGATTTATTTTTATAAGCAAATAAAGGCAGGATGCAAAGTAGAAAGGGGAAGAAGGCAAATTAAGTAATTCATTTTATTTACTGGTTTAATTGCCAATAAAAGAAAGACGTTTTCTCACTATAAGTTATTTCTTAAATGACAAGAAATCTTTTTTTGCCATTCTGGTAGTTTCTACGGTCAGCTAGAGGAATTATGTTGGAGTTAGATGATTTTGTCAGAACCTATGATTCATGCAGTTCATGCTATCTCCACAACCAACATCACCTGTGTATTCACTGACTACCCTTCTCACTTTTGCACTCTCAGAAACACCAGAGCCAGCCCTATTGGTCAGCTCTAAAAATGGCTCAGCTGCAAAGCTAATGTCAGTTATGATTCAGTCCTAATTTTGCCTGTCAACAGTCATGTTCAGCATCCCAGATATTCCTTCTTGTTGCCAAGACCATTTTGTAAATGAAATCTCTCTTTTGAAAATCACCATATGAATATGTCAACAGGTCATGAAATATTTTCATTACGAACCTTGAAGAGAAACTAAACTCTAAAGTAACAGTTAAAAAATGTCTGTTTCATTAGGCCTGAGTGTGAAATCTTGCTGGAAAACATTTGCTTTGGCAACTCGCTATTCTGTTGGTGGCCTGAAAGTATCCTGACTAGACTATCCTGGTGGGAGGCAGCACTAGCTCAAGCGAGGAAGCTGTAGCAGATGAGCTAATCATTTTGAGGATCACCCTCGAGCATGATTGTGCAGTGTACAAGTACCTAGGCAACTGCAAGGCGCTACAGAATTGGGAATTTATATACTACTTCAAAGTAAAAAGTGGAAAATTCTATGCATATATTATCATATTTACATAGGGATCAAAACAAGTCTTAGAAAACCCACATGACAGAGGAATTCTCAGGCTAACAGTAGGGATAGATGTGAGATAACACATTGAAGAAAGGGTCCATCAACCTCATCACAACCTTTAAAAAAGTTCTTTTATCGTTTTAACCTTCAGTGTGGTCATTTTAATATTCAGCTTCCTGTCCAACCTATTTGGCACCTATCTCACTAAGCCTCCTATGGTACACAGAAATGTATCTTTTTAAAGATGCAAAGTGTATTCATAGTCAATTGCCTAAAGGACAAAGGTATTGTTTCCCAAATAGGAAACAGGTGGATGGGTGTGTGGGACACAGACCATGTTCATTGTATGTTTAAGGGGATAAGCCCTAGACCATGACACAGAGGAAGAAAGGCTTCAGAAGTCCCATTAGAGCCTTCGATAGCTGTCTGTGGAGGAGAATTTTCTGTCAGTCACCAGCATCTTAATGTCTCTTAACTTTCTACAACCCAGATTTTCAGAAACCAATATGATTGCTAAAAACATGAAGGTCTCCAGAGCCCCTGCAGCAAGATCAGAGGTCAGCATAGGGAACAGAGTGGAAAAGGATCTGCAGATTTTTTAATCTCTCCCGAGAATTGCAAAAGAAAATACCTTATTACAGTCATATCTCCCTAAGCATGACTTCAGTACTCAAAGGGTTCTGATCATAAAATATAAGATTTGTGAATCTAGTCCCTGTGAATATCCTGCACAACTGTGTATGAGATAGACTTTCTTCTTAGACAGATTTATACAATAAACTCAAATGCCATGATTTATCCAAAGAAGAAATCTTTAACAGGAAAGAACACAGCTGAGTGTCAAGATTCTTAAATTCTACAAGAAGTTTCTTGAGCACTTTGTCCCAAAAAGAGAAATACTTACTTCACTTGTAAATTTGACATGTCACTTTGATGTAAAGTACCCAGAATCTGCAGATACTCTGTGAATTTTAATAGCCTACCAAGTATTATATGAAAAAATAAATAAAAATCATAGTACAAAGCTTGCAATTTCACTTATTTGTGAATGTTTTTACTTATAACCCATTTCAAGTAGTTCTTTGAAAACCTTCTAAGTCCTTCTACTCAGCCAAAAATTTAAAAACGTGATTTGAGGTTTTCTTGTGTGTTTTTTGGAGTTTTGGTTTTAAGTCAAACAGATCAAATACATGACCAAACTAAACAATCTGTCAAAGTTTGAAATACAACTCCTTCACTCTCTGTACCAAATCACCATACCACCAAAAGGATTAAGTGGTTTTACATTATATATTGAGAAGGAAATGATAGCTTTTCTACTTCTTTAAGATGAATTTTGATAGTTCCTTCAACGCCCAAATGTGAAATTACAGAGATGCTGGCCAACTTATGTAACCTATCATTATAAACAGCCCCCATGCCACTATAGTGGCATATATATAGTGGCAGATTGCCACTGTAACTCCCATTTACAGAAGCATCTCCAAAAGAAATACTGGGAACTACAGACCAGTGAACTCAACTACTTCCATTCCTGGGAAGATGGTAGTCTGTCTTTAAGAAAAAAAAAAAAAAAAGAGAGAGAAAGAGATCACTGAAAACACAGATGAGCACAGTCTTACTGAGAAAGTGCCAGCATCACTTTTTGTAATCAAGCATCCTGCGTCATTAACCCACTGGAATTCCAGAAGTGGGCTGGTAAACATGCAGATAAATCAGATCAGGATTTCAAATATCCTTTGACAGGGCTACATGTGAAAGATTATAATAAACTCAGTTACTGAATTAACTGAATTAAACTGAATTACATTACAGAATTAACTGAATTAAACTTAGTAAAATAAACTCAGTTACTTGGGACTGGAAGAAAGGTCTTTTTAGGAACACTAGGTTTGTTAAATGGGAAGCAGGGGGAAAAAAAAAGGAAGGGTGGGGAAAAAAAAGGAAGGGTGGAAAAAAAAAAGGCAGTGCTCCAGTGCTGCAATCAGGATCTAAAGACTCAAATGTAGGGGTCCTCACAGGTTGCTGCTGGGACCAGCATTATTCAGGAACTTCTTAAATGACCTGGAGAGGAGGCCCAGGTCAGGAAATGATCTGTGCAAACCTCCAAATTTGCAGATAATACTAAGGTGCAGAGGGTACAAATGCTGCACCCATAGCAAAGGACTATGGAAGGATCTCATGCATCTTGTAGGCAAGAAGCAGTGCAAAGCCTGATGAGAAGCAACTCAGATCAAACAGTTACAGCTAAGTAATGAGATCTCATGGTCAGTGTTGCCTGGTATCTGAAATCATCAGCTTAATGTGTGAGGTAGTTAAAAACTAGGAAAATGCTGGGCCTTACTAGGAAGAACCCTGAGGAGAAGAGAAAAAGGAGCTTTTTGTTGCTATAACATATGCTAGTGCACCCATGTCTTAAGTGCTGTAAGCAGCTCTGATCTTAGCATCTCAGGAAGAGGTAGTGAAGTTAGTGAGCACGTGAGAAGGGCAGCTGAAATGGTATCTACGGTTTCAAAGAGACCAGATGGGTCAGATGGATTCAGGGACAGAAAGTCTCTAAGTGGCTATGAAAAAGCAGCAAGCAGGGAAATTCAGTGCCAGCCTGAGCCCTCCTTTGCCAGATGCCGAAGTACAAGGTAAAGGGACTGCAGAAGCAGTTAGACTCTCTGCGAGTCATCATCTCCTGTTGCCTCTGTGGGAGACACAGCACTGGAAAGGGATGAGGGTGAATCTGGCACTAGTGTGACCCAGACAAACATTTATACTCTTGTATGGTTTTCCCAGCCAAGAGACTATAAGAAGGATTACTAGCCGTATCTACTAACGCTGTGACACACTAGTTCCATAAGCAATACACAGATTTCTTACAGGGCAATACAGAAAAAGGTTGCATAATACTATTAAAAATATAAGAGAATTCCCTATGACTACCACTTGAAAGAAAAGTCCTTGCAGAAATTTTGTTTGCTATCTTAATCACATATTATTCTAATTGAAGAATGACTAGGCCTCAAATCTAATATCTTATTTCTAAGCAACAATTACTCTGTTCAATTCACTTATGTGGTAATTATGTTTCTTGAGCAATTTGGGACAATCTAAAATCTTTGTATTAGATACAGAGATAAGTAGAGATAAGATACAGTATAAGTACTTTGCTCTTAATTAATGCTTGTTGCTCTACATACTGATTAGTTCTTTTATTCTACTCCAGCTTCAACTGAAAGAACTCAAAAACCGCTTGTCTGTGTGAGTGCTAAGAAGCTAACAAGAAGCTAAAGATTTGCCATATTCAGCTTTTGTGTTAGAAGAATTTGAACCACAAGACTAAAACACAGTGCCTACATGCTACCTAGTAATATTTTAATTTTGGGGTGCTTGAATCACACAGAGGTACTTTTCATGGAGGCACCTCATTTCTGTGTAGTATATGAGAGAAGCAGCAGATTTTGCCTATACTCGCACAGAAACCCTGCTCATGAAAAAGACACACACCTTCCTCTGATCTCACTCACAACTGAAGCACAAAGCCAAGAGCAGAAGTGCTTGAAGAAGTAGAACACGGCTGCTTAACTTTATTTTTTTTTTTTGCACTACCGATTTAGAATAGTCAGGGGAGGGTTTTTTGCGGGGGAGGGTTGCATGAAATGCTCATATTAAATCACAGTCTTGCCAACACACATGAAGTCAGGTCTTCATTATTCATAGCTCTACCAGGTTGATGTAATGCATGTCACAAGCATATATTGCAGGGAGTTTTATGGATGAATCAGCAGGGCAATTGCTTGAGACTCCAGAGGCCAGAAGAAAAAGCCCCAGTAGACCAAGTTAATTAGCAGTACAGGCCATTTAATGTATGGGTGGGAGCAGGGAGGGGACCACGCTTCAGCCTGCCTGGAGCCCTGGAGTATCTAACGCTGTTCACTCACCCTGTTTTTCAACCATATCGGACTAACCGTGCTGTTGCTGTAAACAAAGCACATAAATTTTACATAACAACATAAATTTTACAAATACACTACAATGGTACAGTGTAGGTTTGCTGCAAATAATTAGCATTTGCTGTAAACTGAAAGGAAGGATTGCCAACACTGTAATTACAGATAAGCACTCAACAGAATGAAAATAAGCAGCTAGAAGGATTTGTCAAAATTAGTATCATAGATTGCTGCTAACACTAGTTCCTTCTGTTTTGCTACTTTCCTTTACTAATGAAGGTAATTAAGAAACAAAACAAAACAAAAAAAAAAGAAAAGAAAAAAAGGCAATGCAAGAGTTACACTCTATACCCTTCTGATTTGGAAGGAGGGTCTCTGTACATCAAAAATATATGTATTTTATATGTATTTGTTTTAGTAGTGAGGATTTTTTTTCCCCTCAGTCAGAATTAAAGCTAACAGCTTGCCATAAAGACTGCTGTGTGTTCTCTGGAAAGGATTTGAAAAGCTGAATAAACAGAAATGGATCCCAAATCAGCCTATGCCTGAGGATTCCTGTATTCTTTTATCTTTTATCAGAATCTAAGAATTAGGTGAGAAAAGACACACTCAAACATTTTACACTTTCCTGGTGATCCTAGTTATTACAATTGATCAGGAATGAATGACGTTCAACGTTTCACAATACAAACTACACTGTATTTTAAAGGATTTTTACCATAATCCACCTGCACGTAATCTTTGTAAGGCTTGTGAAATATTTAATAAGACATTGGAGCACCATGATATATAAGGTCAGATGTAGGCTTGTTAACTGCTTCTAAATATTGAGAAGGTTTTATAAAGTGAGAGTAACAGAAGGCAGTGGACACAATGAGAAGGACTTACTTAAGTATCAAATGTTTGGGTCTGAGTTCACTGTCTGTAAAATACAGATACAAAACTAAAATACAAATCTCACAACAAGCATGAATATCTTACAGAAATGTTGACTCTTATCTGACTGATGCATATATCCTTAAAGTTTTACTTGTCTTTGCAAGAACAAAATTTGAAGACAAAATATTCCCACCTTCATAGTTCTACACATGCTAAATTTCACCTTTGTGTGTTGAATTGTATTACATGCATGTTCAGATAATTTTCAACAAGCATGGACAAGATAAGCCTGTCCAGTCAGTTTAATTACATGCATATGTTCCTGTGAGCATTGGGTGGGGTTGCCCAATTAAGCATTTTGGTAAAAAGTCTTAAAAAAAAAAAAAAAGAGAGAGAAAGAAAA
>JAWLRI010000157.1:1138568-1150458 GCA_034781795.1 Crypturellus tataupa
TGAGTATCAATCAAATCTGCAAAGACGACAGGAAAGAGGACCCACGGAACTACAGGTCAGTCAACTTCACCATGATCCCATGAAAACTGATAGAAGAGCTCATCCTTTCAAAGGACACTCTTTCAAAGCATGTAAAGAAGGTGATCAGGAAGTATGGATTTACAAAGGAGAAATGATGCTTAACCAACCTGGCAACCTTAACTTAAGAAAGGCTTTTGACACTGTCCCTCATAATATCTGCTCATAAGCAGGCTAAGACAACATGAGCAGACAGTGAGGTGGATCAAAAACTGGATGTATTGCAGAGGTCAGAGGGCCATTATCAGTTATGCAAATTGCAATTGGAGGCTTAAAGCTAATGGTGTCCCCAGAATCAACACTCAGTCCAATACTGTTCAGCAACTTCTGAACAATACTTCCAGGTGAAGACAGGTGACTGCACCCTCAGCAAATACGCTGATGATACAAGAAATGGAAGGAGCAGCAGATACCCCCAAGGGCTGTGCTGCCATCTGAAGGACCTTAACAGGCTGGAGAGATGGGCAGGAAATTCAACAAAGGAAAATGCAGAGTCCTGCATCTAGGAAGGGCTAAGCCCATGCACCAGTACAGTTTGGGCACTGACTAGTTGGGAGCAGCTCTGCAGAAAAGGACCAGGGTGTCCTTGTGAGCAGAAAATCAACAAATCAGCAGTATGCTCTTGTAGCCAGGAAGACTGAAGGTATCCTGGGTTGCCTACAAACTGCATTAGGCAGAGCACCGCCAGCAGGTCCAGAGAGATGATCTCTTCCCACTATTCAGCCCTGGTATCTGGAGTACTGTGTCACACTCTGGGTTCCCCAATATAAAGGAGACAAGGAGCTACGTGAGTGAGTCCAGCAAAAGAATACTAAGATGAATAAGCATCTAAGAGCATCTCTCTTAGGAGGTGGGAATATTGTCCGTGTATATTATTAATATCTCATAGGAGGGTGTAAGCAGGACAGTGTCTGTTCTCTTGCTCAATGATAAGAAGAGAGCAGTTTGCACAAACTGAAACATGGAAAGATTTGTTTGAATCCAAGATAAAAATTTCTTTATCACAAGAGTGACTGGAGCAGATTATTCAGAGACTGACCATCTTTGGAGATATTTGAAAACTTACTGGATGTGGTGTTAGATAGTGTGCTGTAGGTGACTGAGCAGAGGCCTACATGATTTCGAGAGGTCCCTTCCAATCTTAGCAATACTTTGATTCGGTGAAATGCAATCCACTTTTATCTCTGTGAAAAAATAATGTCTCAAATTCTTTTGGCTTTCATGCAGTTTTGAAAGAGATTTAGCCCAATCTCTATGTAGAAAATGGGACAATGACATAATGAAACTCAAATATATTCAATTGTCTTCTTTTGAGAAGCACATGTCCAATTATCAGACCTTATTTGAAGGAACCAGGCATTTCCACTAGGCATTTGCTTTTTAATAAGTTCAAATGATACACTTATTCCTGGTTCTTGTTTTTCATCTGTTAAACAATAAACTAAACATATATTCTAACTTTATCAGCCAAGTATATTTTAAGAAATTTTATAATATTATTTAGGTTCATTCCTAGTCCTAATCAAAATACATTAGGACCTGTCATAAGTAAATTGGTGATTTATTATTATTTTAGGTTTTGTCTATTTTTAAGTTCCTCTTTTTTTTTTTTTTTTTTTTTTTTTACATTCTATTAGTATGAAAAATACAGACTTGCACAGCATTGAATTTCTCAAGACAAGGAGCAACAACCTTTTTGTAAATGAAAGATCAGGGAATAATTAGCCACCAAAAAAAAAAATTGTTCAATATTCACCTCTGACTTAGTGACAACCATAAAAAGACATAACATACTGTTTGAGTAATTAGAGATGGCAAGTTGTATGGGAAAGTTGTATGTGAAAGAGTTTCAAGCAGATAAGTGACAGAGGCCAGCCAGAGTGTCCCGTGGGAAAAGGAGCATCAACGGGGCATGCTGACCCCTCAGGTGCACAGTCATGTGCATGGACCTGGGCCAAAGTGTCATTACACCTGGACTTTGAATCAAGGTTAGCACTGGGCTCAGTATACTCACTGCACATGTGTATAGCACATAAAAACTGCATTTAGTGCCCTTTCAGTGTTCCTCACCACGGACCAATGCTCAGTGGTGCTGAGATTCTCCTGTCTCATTATTGCCTTGAGACCCCCTGTTCAGATGCACAGATAATAAATGTTCCATACTGAGCTTACATTAGTGCATCTTGTGTTTGTGTGTCCCTCTCTGCCAGGAGACCAGATGGCATTCCCCCATCAACTCTTAACACAAGCAGTAGCTAGGCACATATATATTTAAAGTGATGGCAATTGTAGCTGTCTGTGCAAGCTTTTCTTCATCTGACTGCTGAGCGCATAATAAAACAATATGTTCAACTTATTACGGTGACTACTTGTTCTAGTAAGCATAGTTCAAGGCCCACAAATGTTATTCATCCTAAAAAAGTATCCCAGTTTTGAAAGCAAAGTTCCCTGACTATGAAGGAAGTATAAAATCTACTACTGTATAAATTAAGGCCCGGAAGGGTTATCATCTACTCTGAGGTTCTGAAAGACAGGTTATAGAATGTCATTCATCAACTATCTACCTACCTTGGTCGAAAAGTGGGTCTATCGTTAAGACAAAACATTTCATTCCTATTTTAAAAAGTTTAAAGCGATTGAAAGTATACTATTAAAGGAGCATTTTCCTTACTAAATTCCACATTTAATAGTAAGAAGTTTAAGTGTTTATATGACTTAGAAAGTTAAAAACTGTGCACTGGTGATCAAAGATTGCTAGGGCAGCATGGTGCATGATGCCATGCTGACCCTCAAACCCAACCCACGCAGCCTAGTGATTCAGCCTGTTTACAATCATCTTAGCTGTTTCAGAAACTCTGATCTTGCATGTCAGCATACATTCTAGGAAGTCACGTAAGCGAGTTTGTAAATTCTGCCCACTTTCCTCCTAATATATTTGGTAGGCTAATGCTAATATAAACCTCTAGGAATCTCAACATATTTGAATTAAATTCTCAAAGTGCATGAAATCCAGTGGCGGATCACAATCATGTTTTTACATGATTCAAAACGCATTCAAGGAGCTTTTGACCATATGAAATTGGTATATAAGACTAATACTAAAGTCTCACTGTAAAGGCACTGGGAACTTCTCTAGGAACTTCAATAGGCTTTAAATCTGTTACTAGGCAACTGATAGCCAAGTAGGAAAAAATGTTATTTTTCTACTTTTAAAATTCCAGCAAGATTATTAGAAAGGTAGAGAAGAAAATCACAAGTCTTTAGCAGCTCTTTCTAGCAGTGAATCCAGTGCTTTATCATTTGCTAACACAGCAGCTTCCCTAGCACTTAGTTTTCCCATAATATCCTTTTTTTCTTTTTTTCTTTCTCTTACTATATTTATCACAATTTTTAAACATATTTAGACATCATGAGTTCAGTTTCATTTTAACTATTTTCATGGAAGGGCTCACCTCCCAGAATCATAAGTACCTTATGCAAATAGATAAAATTATCAAAATTATCAAAATTATTCTAATCAATTAGCATGGTCATAGTAAACATCTTTCCTAGCACTTTTTCCCCTGTCCCTTAAAGAAGTAGTCTTTTATGGTGTGTTTGGCGTAGGTCTGCTAAATCTGTTCAAAACTGTGGGTCTCTTTTTCTTTTTTTTTTTTTTCTTTTCTTTTTTTTTTTTTTAATATCTACTCTAGAGTTTTATCCCAGGGAGCTCACCTCAGATTAACCACTTAACTAGTTCACTTTCACAGCACCAAATGATCATCCTACAACTACATTTCTTCACCATTCCTGTCATGTCTTCACCTATGCCATAAGTGTCCAGCAATTACAAATAGTGAAAGCCAAATCCAAAGAAGTAACTGCTCCCACCCCAGTATAGACGGCTACCTACAGGGCTAACAGTATTTACTGTTATGCTGTAGCATTCAACTGGGAGGTCGAATTCAATCTTTTCACTGTGTGGCCTAAAAGTCACCAGGGAATAGACATGATGATGACAGGTTGCACAGGTTCCACAAAATTCACAATTTCCACAAAATATTCTACAGTTTTCATGAAACAACATGCTTGTTGGGAACATACACATTTGTTAGAAAGCATGATTATAATCTCATTTTAAGTACTTCATGAATGTTATTGATACATTTCAGGAGTGACATGAAAGGAATTATGAAAAAAATGGTAGAATAAAAATAATTGGGAATTTCCTATCTTTATTGTATTTGGCTTAGTGACTGACAGACTGTAAAATGTTCCCACAAACCAGGACAGCTAGTGAAGAAGTGGGAACCATGAGCACATTTTAGAGTATAATCTAAGGGACATTTCAATCAGTATTTTTTTAGCACTGATTCTCAGTTTCTTGATAATTTTGTTATTTCTCTTCCTCTTCATTAGAAATTCATTATTCATTTACTATTTCATAATAACTGAAATATTAATAACTATGTTAACATTTGATATTTAAAAAGCAAAAAATTATAAATACTTAAAAACTACTTTAAAGTGAATCTTTGAAAACTCTTCTGTTGTTCCTATGCTTATTCCTTATATCTCATGCATTTCTCCAAGTTTAAAGAATGGGAAAATAGACTTTTAATTTTTTCTTTTGTGCCCATTTGTTTTGAGCAATGATATTCAAAGGTGACATAACTGTACTTTCAGCATAAAGTCATTTTACTTTCTAAAGTAAAGTATCTGAAGTAAAGTGTCTAATCATTTTTCTTAGAGTACCCTGAATTTTAGGCATCAGATTGTTGTTAAGTCATTTAGGATATCATTTAGGATATCAATCAAGGATAGTATATAGTTGTGGATTTTTTTTTTTTTTATTCTGAGTTCTGGAATGTTACATCTATGGGAAAGTATATACCATTTTCATTATAATTCTTTGTTTTTGCATGCAGAAATAAACATATCAAGTCCATATATATATAATCTGTAATAGAGGGGGATAAATAAGAACCAAGATTACAGGCCACAGAATCATAAAGAGCCACAGTAATGCTCTTTATTTTCTATCTGTTCCTTTTGTAATGACTTCCAGCATTTTGGGACTACTACTAAGCTTACCTAGCATGGAATTGCCTACTGCAATTATTATTCCTGGGTGATGCTCTTTCATAAACAGTATTACAAACTCTGAACTCAGAGATGAACTCTGAACATCTGTCTTTCCTCCCTCTTCCCCCCATAAAAGGGACTTTATACTTACCCATATTTAATTTCATTTGCTATTTTATTGCCCAGTCTTTCAAATTCACGTGATCCTCTTGCAGCCTTTCACACTCATGCCCAAATTAGATAATTTAGTAGCTTACATACTTATTCTCCTGATTATACATAATGTTTTCTAAATCATTAGGAACTATGCAGAGCTGAGAAGCTCCACTGGTGATCTTGCTATGCTGTGGAAACCATTTAATCTGCATCGATTTTCGTTTTTCAGTCAACCTTTTGTCTATTCACGGACCTTCCCTTTCATGAACCTATTTTTGATAATATTGATTTGTGAGGGCTTTTACCACTCGCAAGTTAATTGGTTACACAACAGATTTTAATGTTCCTAATATATGCAGTATGTGCCTTCATTTTAAAACACCCTAATAAAAATAATAATGAAAACCAAACCTTATGGAACCTTACAATTCGTAAGTTATTAAACAGATTACAAAACAAAACATTTTTTAACTTGGCAAATGACATCCCCTTTCTTTTCCTTTTTCTCCTTCTTTATTACAGATTATATATATGGACTTGGGAAAATTTAAAATGATCTAAGTTTCCTTTGCGTGAGTTCCAGAGTTTTAAGTGAACAATTCTCAAGAGTAAGACCAAACCAAACATCTGCAAACTCTTGCAAAAATAGTCAATACTAGTAAAAGCTCTGAGAAACTTATTTTTAAAAATACATGTATAGGCTTGCATAGGCTGAGTTTTTTCTTCCTGAGAAATTTAAAGGCAGAACAGCTTCTTCCAGAGGTATTCAGGAACTCTACCCTAACTGGGTGTTGTACTTTGGATATCCATCTTTCACTTGCCATCTTTCCCTTCCACCTTTTCACAGCAGTCACTTCCCTTGAAACAGTTCTGTGAAGGGACAACTGCTATGCCATACTCTCTCCATGACTGACAGTCTGAAAAGGCCTGATCTTGTTGAAAAACTGCATTCAAAACATCATGCTCTAACATAACATCAAACCTGACCATTAATAAATGATTCTAGGCTATGGTGAATCGAAGGCTCCTCTTTGCTCTTACATAGACACCAAAATCAAAGGCATTATTTTATTTTGTTATATTTGTGCAAAACCAAGATTTCTAACTCCCCAAAGGGAGCAAAATAAGTTTCACTGTAATTACTAAGTTCCAACCCATCAAACTTTACAGAGCAGACACACGTGTATTTTCGTTCTGAATGGCTGGCTAAAATACTTGAAAATGTGAAGATCATGTTTATCTACAGAGAAAATTACAAATTTTCACATAAAAAATTCAGAGCATTGCACAAATTTCAGTAAATAAAAAGTTCACTTCAACTTCACAAGAGTTTTGCTATGTCAAAGCACTTTGCCAGATTTACGTTTTTTTTCCCCTCTTACACAGGAATTCTTGGGCAAAAATTAAACAGAAACATAAGCCTCTCTCACTCCAGTTTTCAAGACAGTAGATCAGACATCTAGTTCAAAGAATTCAGCAATGTCCATGAAAAACATTAATTGTATTTAACAGGTCCTACTTCACTACATTCGCTCCAGATGTTAAGAGAAAAATAGGATTAGAAGGGGAAGTAGGATTGATGGAGACACTACACAAAGAAAAGTTCAAGGAATCCCCACACTAAACAGCCCCAGTAAGCACATCACGGTGCCGATATTTTGACAATATGAACATAATTATGGGAATTGACTGGCTAGATCAAGAGAACACAGATGAAATACTGCAGTAAGAACTAGAAAGTTGCACAGAAATATATTTTGAAGAATCAACATCTTATACAGAAAATGATATGAAGAAATGATTGTCCCTTATTTCTTCAGACTCAGCAGCACCACTGATGAGAGTACTTGCAAAGAAACCTGACATGCCTACGGGTGAGGGTGTCTGGCCCTAAATGTACCATTAAGAACACTTCATAATCTTAAATTGTCTATTTCCTACTTACTGTATAGTCTAGGAAAGGTATAAACATTTGCAACTCTTGCAAGTAAATTGAAACAGTAAATTATTCTGTACTAGTGGAGAAGCTGAATGATACTTATTGGCAAATCATTAGGTAGCTAATGCACCATAGCTATTCATAATATTGTACCTCATAAAAAATTGCATCACTATATATGACCTAATCATTTATTTTGGGTGTTTCACATACACCAATATTAGTTTTGCATTAACAGGTTGCTTCTCTTTCATTTACTTTAAAGCATTCATATCAGTTGTCCCAGCTTTATTTCTTCATGCTTTTGTAAGCGTCTCTCAGGAAAAGCTGCAAGATTCCTATAAGTTTTAACTGAAAAGCAGTTTGGAAAAATCAGGAGCTCCAATCACACTAAAATCATACTTGAATCATACTTAAAAATTTCTATAAAGAGGTAATGGTAATACAAAAGAATTGCTTCCACCTCAGGACCTAGCTCTTAGCATTGAGCTCATACTAACCCCTGTAAGTATTCAAAGTGTTTATTCCAAGAAAGAGGCTGCTTAGGTGTTTCAAATGAGTGATTTATAATCTGTCCCATTCAAAACAAAATGAAAGAGAAATCAGTTCATCCCTTCCACTGTAGTCTTCTTTCAGTTCTGATATGCTCAATTGTACTTCTTGTGTGTTGTTCTTAATAAAGTGATTTGTTTGTTATTGAGATTTTTGACTGATATTTAATAGCATTACAACGATAATATAAAAATGTTGCAAAGAAATAATCTTTATCATTTAGAGATGCTAAATTGCTCAGTATAAACTATCAAGCAGATCTCACATAAATTAAACCCCTTAAAGAGAGGGGTAAAAAAATAGCGATAAAAGCTTAACAAAAGGACAGTTTTCTTTTGTCAAAAAGCACATAACAGTAAAGGTCAAGCTTCCAAAAAAAAAAAAAAAAAGAGGTTTTTGCCTGAAATATGAAAGTCCCTTCCTGCATATCCCATTTTTTTACCATTGATTTCTACATTACAACACTTGCTATACAAAATTGAAGTAAGTTCCTGTTTTAAATCTGGATTATCCTATTTTAAACACTGTTAACTGGATAATCACAGATAACCACTACAGCAGAAAGTATTTAATGAGCAATAACTAGACAGCTGCACTATCTTCTCTTTGTCATTGTTATTCAAAATTATTTTCTTCTCCAGATGCACAGTTTACACATGCTTATCAGACAAGAAATAAAAAAGTCCATAAATAAAGGAGAACTGTAATTTTACTTATTATTTCAAAACAATAAAACATTTTATCCATTGCCGCATTGACATTCAGAATGCAAAAGCAGCAGCAGCCAGTTTTTAGTGCACTCCAACAGCAGACTTTGTTCCTTGTTGTGGTAGTACAGCAAGTACTACAACTTGCTTCGCCATGAATTAACATATCCTTGTTTTGTATAAACGTACTTATCCTCACAGGAGTTACTTATCATATAAAATAAACACTGGGGAACTATTAATTTGTTTAAAAGTGTCAGTTCCTAGAAAATTAAACCTTTTGTAGATAACTCCAGTACTGCTGCAGCTCCCGTTTTACAGATGAGCAACTAGCAGTGATGACACTGCGTCTGCCTCCCTCTACAACTACAACTAGTGGAAAAAGGAAAATACACACTGGGAAAATACACACCTTGAGACAACTGGCTGGCTAGAGGATGTAGCAAACCAGACAAACTCTTCTTTCCATCTGCTCTCCTGTGGTTGCAGAAGAGGTTGCACGGGAAGTCACAGAAAGGAAAACAAACACCAGGATTCCACTACCGCAGAGGACGTATATTGGTATATTTGCTATGATTAGAAATCACAGAGATAATTTACTCGATTTTCTTATACTGAATATGAGCTCTCCTGAGCAAGTCTTCAGCAAGGATAGATGAAGAATAATATTGCAATATATCATTCATTCAAGTTTATAGAAGTTAACCAAAATTATTATTCCCCAAGAAGTGTTTTTTTTTTCAATAAAAATGATATAATATGTGGTAGCATGACAACACTACCAAACAAATCAGATCTTGTTATCATATAAAACCTCATCTGAGATTTTTAGAAGTAACAGATTCACAATGGGCTTGTAGCCAAATGGAGATTATTCAGATAAATTTGCAATGGACTAACAGCTAATTATAATGAAATGAGTATGCAGAGATATGCCCCTTGAACAGGAATGTGACAGTCTGCTCACTTCTCTCATTTTTTTTCACTTTTATGAAAGCAAAGTTATGTATCCAGCTGCACATTCCTCAAAACAAGGAGATCAATACAAATATATTAAATTTATCTATGCTTTGTTTAGTATGCAATTAGTTGGATATTTTTTCAGATGCAGACAAAGTAAGTGGTATTTGCATATGCTAGTTATCTCCCCCCCCTTTTTTTTTTAATCAAAACATAGGAAAAATATATTTAGAAAATCCAAAACCCAGGAGATAGAGGAGCAGAAGTGCATGTGAATAGTTTGGTTTAGACTTTCAGAACCTGGACGGAAATTAGAGTAGAGCCTGGCTCGTACTCAGAACACCCACTCGACAAAAGAGGTTTACAACAGCCAAACAATCCGCCTAACAGCAAGAGGCATGTGGTAAAAGAGGAGTTTGTGTTATGCGACAGCCAAGCTTTTCAGCAAAATGGTTTTTAAACAGGGGCACAAGCTCAAGAGGATTCCAGAGTATCTTTTCTCAAGTAGTTTAAACAACTTCTCAAAATATTAAGACACTTTTAATGAAAAATATTAGTAGGCGGGTCCCAAAGAAAAAATCTATTTATTTCATTTGTTATATATAATAGAGAAAAAAATAAAGATACTTTACGGAACTTGCTTAATGTCAGGGTAAAAACACATACAACCTACGTAAAATAGGTGCACAAGAATAAAAGTATATCATGTCAAAAGACAAATACATGATAAGATCATATGGTCAAGGAGAGCATGTTTTCCCTGTCTATGAGTAAATCACAACACACTATTAATTATATTAAACCAGCACTCAGAAACAAATGATACTCCTCCTAAAACAAGTCCTTAAAGCTGGTTAATACTGACTGAAGACATTCTGCCATACTCTCCGATGGTAGAAAACAGCAGAAACAACACTGAGTCGTTAAAGAGTTGGTCCAAAAGCTCTGTGGTAATGTCTCCATTGAAAAGTTTCCTGTTAAAATACTCTGTAGGATGCATCAGACATGTAGTAAGCATTAGAGTAAGTCATATTCCCAAAGGAATGTGATATTTTATCTTTTGGGCCAAATTTTATATTAACACACAATTGATAAATTCACTCATTCACTCTGAGCTAACAGACAAATGCCCATTTACTACTATTACTCCCATTAACCCTGAAAAAGAATGAAGGGGAATTGACTCTTCTGCTTGTTTCAAATCCTCAGAGAAAACAATTTGTTAATTTTCCCCCTAGAGGACAAATTAGGCCATTCCAGGTAACACTATTGCACAGATGTTACTGAAAGCAACCATCAAGCACATAAAATCTTTATTGCTAGTAATTTAAATGTCATCAAGATTAACTTCGAAACATAACAACTTGTACAGGTGGTGAGATAAAATACATTTTTAAAAATATACGTTGGAAATATCACAATTGCAGATTATAAAGACACTCTGAACAATTCATTCTGCAATAACAAGCATAACAAGCATTTTCAGAATAGAATAGCTACTCCTGTTTAGTGAACTTTTCATATCAAATATTTACAGCTACAAGAACTAATCAGGTGAGACACTAGTAGTTCTTCACTCTACCTTACCGTTATGCACATTTGACATTGCAGATTTAGCTGTTCTAAATTTTACTTCCATGTTAATATCTCACAGTTACATTTTTAATAATTTCTTTACTGTCTGCTCCTAAGTCTGAAATCAACCAGGATCTACACTGGGACCATGGAGTTTATGATAAAAAGGGCAGGAGGGAGGTTGCCTCTTTTACGTACGTCTAGGGGTGACTGGGAACCTGCACAAGCTCTTCTGCTCTGCCCTATACTTACTCCAGAAACAACAGGAGACACAGGCTACCTTTTATTTTAGTGAGTGAATAAAATTGCAACTAGGTAGTCAGTGCTGAAGCAGCAATGCAAACATGCAACATCACATGGATGCAGCCACTGCACAGTCTTCTAATCTACTTATTTGGCTACTAAAGAAGTTTTCCTTGGGGAAATATGCAGGAAGGATGGGACAGAGATTTGGAATATCAAGAGATTCAGGAAGCTGAGACTATTCCACAGAGCAATGACATATCTTTCTTTCCCCTCCCTCTTTTCCTGCGAAGAGTACGCAAGAGTGGCTAACACTGGTGAGACAGGAAGGAGATTTGGATAATTCCATTAAGACTATTTTTTGTGTCAGATTAATGTAGTGTAGAGTTTGCAAGCCAAATCCTTGCAGGTAGCTTTGATAGTAACACAGAAATGTAGGGGTGAAGTTTGCTTTATGTTTGAGTAACAAAAGAAGGGCATAAACAAAAAACACTTGAAAGAAATATTTAAAATGTGAGCTTCAGAATGAAAGGAAAAACTAAAGAAATACAAAAAAAAAAAAAAAAAAAAAAAAAAAAAAGTCCGTGACAACCAAAAAAACATAAAAAAAAAAATA
>JAWLRI010000157.1:1150468-1167448 GCA_034781795.1 Crypturellus tataupa
CACCCACACCAAATTTCAGCACAACAGAGATTTTCAATTAGGAAGCTCACATGGGACCCACAGAGTAATTTGTTAGAAACTTAAGACTAGCAGTTACATATGTGGTTTTTCTTGCTGGAATTGTTCTTGTAAAAATTTATGAGATACAAACATTCTTCTCTTGCTTATTCATAAAAACAAAACACCACAAATACCATATATGTGAAGGCAAACCTGTTTCGGGTTTACTTGGATTTAGAGGTTTTATTTTATTTGCACACAGATGTTCATCTGTATAGAATTAATTCTTTCAAAATTAAGATATTGTTGACTGTGGTAAATAATAATGTTTCAGTTAAATGATTTTTCTACAAAAAGATCCTCTTTTCTGAAACAGGTGCTGTTTATACTTTAAGATAACAATTTTAGAATTTTGAACAAGGCTCAGTCACGCAAAATCAGTATCATTATAAGAAATATTTTGAGTATAATTATACTGACTTAAAATTGATCCATGAAATTTCCCTGCAGGGTTTTTCTTCCCCCTCAAAAAAATCATATTTTTGTCTTATGGACAGAGAATTTATGTTGTTTTCAATGAAACTTTCTAACAACAGTAATACTTTTGTTGGAACCTGAGCTGAGAACTCTTCTCTGTTTAAAGGTCTGGCAAATTCAAACTGAGGATATCCTGAAATTCTGTAAAACGTACAGGAGCATACTACATGCGCTTATGTATGACAACAGTCATCTTTTTGCTTAGACTAGACATCCATCTAACCAGTACCTGCCTCCACTATGGACAAAACAGTAATTAAGCGAGAGTAGCTGCTTAAGGGGAAAAGATCAAGCATAAACCTCCAGCTATTTTCATTTCCAGCATTTCCTGGATCAGAGAGAGTATCTTTGTATTGCTCTACATATTTGACCTTTAAATCTTTCTTTTCCAGCAATTTAACTATGTATATTTTGAAGAAGTGTGTCCTTTTTTTTAATTTCCTTTTAATTTGACATCTATTGTTCTAATTTGGTGATCCTTGGTTCTTGGATTGGAAGGAAAGGTAATCAATTCTTCTTTGTTCATGTGTTCCACGCTATTAATGATTTCAAGTCATGAGCCTTTTGCAGCAATGAGCAAGTATGTAACTTACCTATGCCAGTCTCCACCAGAAAAATTAAAATAGGCCACTGCCTTTCCTTGTGGCTGACATGTGCTTGCAGTCATTCTTTTTGAATTTTTTTTTCTCCTTAAATTGCACAAACTGTAATTTGTGATTTTCCTGTATCCACAAGCATCCTTTCACAGTTAGCTCATATTGCAGGGCATTTGCTATTCATTGGGAAGAATAAACTCAAAAGATGTAATGACTGGCTTTGGATCTTTCCTCAGGCTGCAAGTATCACAGTGCCAGATATCACAGAACAAGGAATTTGCACAAAATAGCACTAAAGCATTTTACCTTAACATCTTCCAACACTGAGTGATTTAATGAGTATGTGTCATCCTATGATACAGCCACATTAGAAATGAGCAAAACCCACTAAAGATGGTCTCACCTTCTCCACATCTCAGATGCCAACTATTCATGAAATTTCTTCTACATCTATTCTCTAAGCGACAAAAATATTGATTTTGAAAAGTTTCTGCCTCTCTATAAAGGTCTTTCTTATTCTTTTCTTATTCTCCTTCTCTTTCTTTCTTACTCTGCCTTTCTTAGACTTTACAATTGTTAGAGGCCAAGTCAACAGGGGTTGAACTGTTCAGAATTCCCTCGTTTCTCTGCTGTATAGAAGTTTGGCTCCACGTAAATTCTTTTCCTGACACACAGAAAAAAACAAAAGGGAAAAGCCAGCCCCTCCATCTAAATAGAGAGCTAAGAAGCACTATGGTGGCAATATACACCAAGCACACAGAGCTGAAGGATTGGGAAGAGACATATTTATGCATGTTTGAGCTCTCAGTTAGGGACACAAAAATGGGAAGTCTAAAAGAATGAGGATATTCAGTATGTTGAATAAAAAACGTCACTCTTCTCAGAAGTTTCCTTTCTAGTTGTGTCTTTCTGACTCAGCTGAAAGAAATCAGAATTAAAATAATCTGCTTCACTTAAAATGCTTTCTACTTCACTTGAAAGCACCTTCAATTTGTGAAATCTAAGTGCCTTCAGTTGCACTGAGAAGAGGTATACCAGATATTTTATCCACACCAAACCAAATCCATCAGTACTGCACAACACCATAACCCATGCCATATATGAACATCATATAACATGATGTTTCTCAGAAAACTGTTTTGGACTGAACAATGCAAGAAAAGCAGACAAACACACACACAAAATAAGACTGCCAAAGGGAGTAAGCTTGGGCTTATGCTACTTAACACCAGTACAAATGATCAGTAAATTAATTCCATACTTTCCTGTACCAAGTACCAAGGACCTCCACTAAATTAAAGTAATAGTAACATCTGTGAAAGGAAAAAGAGTCAGACAGAACGGTCTACCTTCATTCTTTTCTATAATCTTTTTTGAAAGTCAAGAAAGCTTTTAAAGAAACAGAGTAAGGTATTATATTAACTGACAAAGACATATTTTTTTTTTCTTTAGACTTACAAGAAAGTCCAAGAAATTCGGTCAGACAAAGGAAAAATTAACAACAATGGCCAGGACTTTCTCCTGCTCACTGTATCCTTGCAGGCACCTATTTTGCCTTCAGTGAAATTAAGGATTTTCCAGGTGGCAGAACATTCCTGCCTCGTTCACTCTCGTTCCATAGACAATCTTTACAGATTCACTGTTGATCAGCGAAACTACATTCTCCCTTCATAAGCCAATCGCTGTCTCTCCTCTCTGTCTTCTCCAGTGAAGTTACTTGAATCTTCTTGCACCATGAGTGCTCAGCTGAATCCCAGGTGAGCGCAAACTCCGAGTTGCACTCTTTCTCCAGGGAATTTAATACCATGCAGCCTTTTTCAAAGAACGTAACTGATCAAAGTTAATAAATAAATAAACACATTTATTACCATTACAATATATGCTCCAAGATCTCGAAGAACTGTTTCAAAAACAACATATGTGACCACCCAGCTAAAACTTGAAGCATGATATGCTTTTTTAGATCTACATAAAAATTCAAAGATGTAACTCCTAGAAGTACACATACAAAAAAGAAAGAGATAAAAATATTAATAGAGTGTGATACTGCCCACTGTCCAAATTCAGGCTACACTTGTGTTACTGAAGCAAAGCAGGCCACTGCTGAGTAAGGTTATTACCTCAAATAAAATATTTAGAACCTTAAACTCAGAAGACTCTGCTGTACTCCATCATTTGTCTAATGCAGATGCTTGATGTGGTGAAGATGTTATACAATCTTTTGAATGAATATAATGCTAAGACTTGATCAGTGAGCATTAGGAGATGCATTAGAAGCTTTTTGAGAACAATCTGAATGTTTGAATGGACAAACAGAGTGCTCAGGCAGAAGGCGGTTGCAAAGGCATTTACTACAAGAACACTTTGCAACTGTAAGCAAATTAAAATCACAAGTGTCTTCCAAGCTGGGACTATAGATTGCACCATAGTGTGTTCTTGACTTTGGAAAAATAGAGTTATTGTAGAAAGACACAAGAAGAACATAATGAATGCAACAGGAGCACTTACAGATAATTTCCACTGGCTACTGCCAGTTCCAAGAAAACAGAGTTCAAGTTATGTGCTCATGTACCTAATTCTTCATTTCCTCATCAAGCATTTGCTGAACTCATTATCCTGGGAGATTACATGATATTAACCCATAGCCTTAAATGTTTTTCATTAAAGCAAGATTGTCATGAAATTTATAGCTAGTAAGTGCACATGGACAGAAAAAAGGTGCCTTTTTATAAAGAATCAGATATTTGCTTAGGACATTTTTTTGCCAGGTAGACAGCAGTGTGTCAAGGAAAAGAGGGCAGAATTTCACTGAAAAGGTAAAGTATGTGTATATTTACAGTGTTTTAGGTAAGCAATTAGGCAAACAAGAACAGGAAAAGTATATCATTCCTTTTGATAAATGTCTTCTTCATAAAGAGTAGTATTAAAATTGATTTTTGCTATTTAAACTACTTTCACATAAAGGAATATAATCTTTGGAAATATCAGTGAAAATATGTCCAATGTTAAAAAAGTGATTTTTTAAAAGCGTGCTTGTTTTTCATACACATGCAATATCTTGCATAAGATAGTGCTTTAAATCTAGTTTTTCTGACAGTTAGTGACAGAGATGAGAAATGACTCCAGAAAAACAACTTGTAAATGTTTTACTATGAAATGCTGCTGTATACCTTTTCTTTACTCTTGTATATTCACCATACTTTTATGTAAGGTTCACATTAAATCAGATCAAGGACAACACTCTCTAATGCTTTTCATTTTGCATACATGCTCTACAGTGGCCAACCTTATCGTATTAAGGCCCCTTCTGAAAGTACCACTTCCAAGCATGTGTATATCGTTATTCCTATTCAATCTCATTTAAAATAGCTTCTCATATCAATAGTAATTCTTCCTATTCTCATGGAATAGAAGTTCAATGACAGCTTTTTTATTTTTTTTTTTTTAGTTAGCTAGTGTTTGTACTTTAGTATTTTTAAGTAAGAGACTTATCCTTTGCCTGGAAATTTCAATGTTTAGGAAAAGAAGTGAAGCTCATGAGTGAGCATGCCATCTTGTGCTTTTACTTATTTGCAGAAGAACACTCATCATCCAGCTGCAGAGGGTAAATACCATTTTCCACAGTGAGACAGTTAGTTTGCCAACAAATTCTTCTCTAGGTTCACTAAGAATTATATGCCCTCTGAGACTTTAATTCCTCCCATTTCTATATGCTAGAAATGCTTTGTGTAGCAGTTCTGAAAACAAGACTCTCTTACTTTGGACTATGTATTTTTGCTTGAGATAACATTCTTACACTTTTTCATTGGTGATCGCATTTATACAATATACTTCTTCATTAAGAGATTAAGAGTTAACCACATGAACTCCTTTATTTCCTTTCCTTAGACAGACTTAGTATATGGCAAAACAGCTCAGACCTATTGCAAATCAACATGGAATGTAAGTACTGTCACAGGAGAGCTAGTTCCTCAGCTCCTTGATATGAAAAGTATTTTTTTTCCTCAGTCCATTCCTTTACAGAGATACACACAAATACACAAAAGGAAGAGAAATCATTCCTGTTCTGCCAGGTACACCTCCAATGATGCAAACAGAAGTAGTAAGAAATAGATCCATTAGTAGGATATGGGAAAACAGTGTTGAGGTGAGTTCCCTGAAGTATAGGTGAGAAGGATGAAAGGATATTCTCCCAAGTTTCTCCTCTGAAAGATCTTTCTGTGATGGCCCAAACTCTTATATTTCCTAATTCTTATGAATGGTTTTGATGACCATATGACTCTTAACACTATTATAAAAATTACATTAAGAGACGGATACAGCTGCTACCACAGTACCCAGTTCAAGATATTGCTCTGTAATAAATGCATTAGAGCATCTTGCAAATGCAAAGCTATATACATTCTTACATACAAATTGTATCAAGCCATTATTAAGGTACTTAAACATTACTGATCAAGAATTGACATTTTCAGTGACTTCTCTTCCTTCACATAAAAAAATTTAAAAATAAATTTGTTTCCTGAAATATATTCTCATTAATCAGTTAAGCACATTTACCTCTTGGAGCAGGACAATTTTACTCTGAGTATGAAGAAATCTAGCTACTGCCTTTAATGGCAGAAGTTTCAAAAGTTTTTCAGAAGTCTACTCACATACTCCACATTGGACCAATGAGGACCGTGCAATGAGACTCCAAACATTCTTTCAAATTAACTTAGATCTCAGTATTTTAAGACTGCAGACTAGAAGGAAGTTTTGCTACCTTCAAGTATAAACAAATCCATAACCGTACAACTACCATACTGTGAGGAACTATGGTAAGGTCTGAAGGATGTCACAGATTCGTGCATTACAGCATATTCCAAGAGGATATGTTATGCAAGCATTACATATGAAATACATCAAAGTTTCACAATTAAATATTTATTCAGGAATTTCTTTAACTTAAGCAGGCACTGAAAAAGAAAGTCAGTATTAATTCAATGGGCCAAGCTTTGCCTGGGTACTGTCAAAAACTTATCAGGAAAGATCCCATCACATCTATACCATACAATAGAGTTAAAATTATTAAACAAATTACATATAATGTCACAGAAGAACAATAGTCATAAGATATAATGGGTTTAATGGTCACTTGCATATTAAATTTGGGTTTAATGGTCACTTGCATATTAAATTAGCCACAAATCTCATAAGGTTGTGATACAAATGCTGAACAAAAATTGTTTGTTTAGCTTATACAGGAACTGTCTAGTGTATTTCCAAGTTTCGCTTATAGTCTTCATGACTATTGATCTAAAGAAATAAGATTTTTCACTTCATAGAGTGCATATCATTTAAGATAAATAAATGCCAGATCTCGGTCTCAGCTTAAACCTTTATCAAAATTTAAATTGCATCTCGCAATAATGAAGGTCTGTAATTAAAAAATATATATATTTTTAAATGATACTCTACATACACATACTTGACCTATTGGACAAAGTTTTCAAGTCAAAATGTCTCCCTTGAACATTTTTATTTAATCTCCTTGCAATATAATAGAAGCTGCATATGTTTATGTGAAGCCAATTACATACTTTTAACAACCAGGCTGTAAAAGGACATTGTTTTAACCTTTTAAGAAAATGTGAGGTATTTATCCATATCTGTCATGTTATTTTCACATAATCATGTCATATGTAGAACTCTCATATTCTTGCTATTTTGAAAGGTTATCTGTTTAAAGTACTACTTAAGTAACACTACACAAAGACAGAAACTGCTGTCACTTAACAAATGATTGCCTTTCAGTTTTCACTCAAAATCATGTAATGTTGCTTGTTACATGCTGACATTTGCCATATCATAAAGTGATGTGGTCAAGAAATGCTACACCACAAAGACTTTCAAATCTGTCCATGCCAAATGGTGACTGACTGGGCAAATTACACAGTCAGATAGGCAGACCTTAAGTTCCTCTAAGCTACTTTTTCTTTCTTCAAATAATATATTCATTTCAGTGGCATGATTATATGCCTTTATTTCATAATAATTCCTTGAGGATTTGTAAAGCTTGAGGTAGGATATCTAGAAACATTTTGGTTTCATACCCACGAGTTTTCTTTGCATCAGCAAATCAGAAGATTTTGGCCTTGTCTTCCAAGTTACTTTGTCATTAGGAGGATTATGGGGTAGTGAATAAATTTATCTTGGGATTTTTGTGGACTGTGCCATCAATTTTATTTCAAGAAAGTGAAACACAGACTCAGATACAAACTTAGTTGAAAGGATTTAGTTCACTGATATAGATATCTATAGAATTTATAGATATTACATGTGTGATTTTCCCACTGTGAATGTAATTTGTTGTTAAATAATTTTTATGCATATAGATGTATTTTCTTTTCCATTATGAAAGCACCAGGAACATCAAATCAATAAACCCTATTGGACAATGTCATAAAAGATTAGAGAAGCTTGTTATATTAGAGCACAACTAGAGCATTGATAGGTTAAACTAATTAGCACTGTTTTAGTATGACTATAAATGCCTACACAACTGTCAATAATAGCTCTCAACAGAAAAATAAATTCATTCAACAACTATAATCAAGAAGCAAGAGCTAACCAACATTAAAATGAAAATTTCTCAATTACACATTATTACAGACTTGTATAATTCTAACCACTTACTACACTATATTACATAAGAACTTAGTGAAAAAAAATGAAAGATTATTTTAGGTGGTTACGACTTTTCTTCGCTATTACTTCAAATTATTTCATGTCATTTTGGGAAAGTTAAATTTTTAACTTTAAGTTAAATTTTTTAACATTCCAAGACACAAGGCAATCTTAAGTCACAGATTTCATATTTGTTCTGAAAATGCTGACATATACTATGAATGTGATCAAAAAATTAATAGAAACTGAGGTTTTACTATTTCGGTTTTGATGAATCCGCCTTTTCCAGTTGAAAAACACATATATTGTTCAAGAATTCCCGACTGGCTATAATCATGATCACCTCCATGCCAGAAAAGAGAATGTTTCCTTTGGGTCAACATCTAAAAAGCTATTCAGGAACAACAGTTCTATTTTCTTTCCTATAAGCCATGCAGCAGCCATAAGTCTAAGGCATTGGGTCAGCAGTGGCACCTCTGGCTGGGCAACACTCCTGAACTCTACAGTGCCTGGAATATGTGAGAACATCTTCCAGGTGGTGGAAGCACCACAGTGCACTTAAGCATGCTTTCCAGTAGGTCTACACTCCAGATCTGAAAGGCTTTCTCCATCAAAGCATACCACACATGACAAACTTTGATTTTGTCATTTTTCATCCAACAGAGCGAGGTATGCATTTACCATACTCTGTTTTCCTCATCTGTTTTCCTTTCTCTCTCACAGTTATTACAAAATTAATGGAAATTGAATTGCCTTGGGTGACTGATAACTCCAACAGCAAAAGCTAACCCTCCGCCTTGAGCAATGCCTGTTCTTTGAGCTGAAGAAAGATTTGTTCCACAGATAAATATTCCCAAGAAGTTTAATCTAGCTAACCAAGCTGAAAGAGATAAAAAAAACTTCTGAAAAGACTTCAACATGGTGCCTAGGTCTCTGCCGCAAATTCTGGGTACTGTTGCTCAATGTCTATTTCATGCAAAAAAAAAAAAAAAAAATCCCATGCCTATGCTAGGTGTTAAGACTGTTAGCCTTGCTGCCTATTAGAAGAGATTTGCCTACACATATCTTCCAGCATAATCTAGCATAATTTTACACACAGAAAGATCTGTAATTCTTCACAAAAGGTTAGCAGAAGATTGCCATCCAATTTCCAATGTAGCTAGATATAAAAAACTAGAACTCAGTATTAGCCATCCCCAGCCCTCCAAAACTACATTCTAGATCTTCAGGAATGATAAGGTAAAATTAATACAGATTGTTTTTTTTAGTATCCCCTCCATAAAACCACAGGGGGTTCACATGTTTAGCACACTCTCCACAACCATGACAACTGGAAACTTTTTTTAGTGGGAGAATTCACATTCACCCAGCTCCACAAGGGGGAGCTTAGAAAAAAAAAAGTCAAAGAAAGAAAAAAAAAAAGTAAAGAAAATATCCAGAGAACCACGATAAAATTTATGATAACTAGCAGCATTGCTATATTTTCAGGAAGATGATTTAACAACTTGTTCCTTGCAATTTAATGACTACACATAGTTAAACAGATTTTACTACCCACCCAAAAGACAGGTGATACGTCTCTCATATGAAAAGAGGAAGAAAAATTCCAATGTTTATGAATGTATGTGCTTATTCTGCTGCTGAGGTCATTACAGGAATATGGGAACAAATATACATATAGCATAAGAATAAACTAGAATGCAGAGTTTTACAGAGGAAAAACCATTCTATGAAATTCATTTTCTAAGAAATGTCATAAATAACAACAGGTCTTTTTACTAATGCTGCATTATCACTGACAGATGAAGTAATCATTAATTCCTCCTTCCTCTCCAACTGCCTTACACTGAGGTCATTATCACTTCTTTAAACCATGAGCTTGTTTTATTTTCTTTCCTGAGAGGACTGCATGGAGACTACAAGAGATCCATCTATCCCACGTGAAACAAACTATATATATGTAATAAACAGTAAAATTCAAGCTGTCAAGCTTTCAAAAGTCAGGGTGTACCAAAGGAATGACTAAGCCTACAACCTTAATTATGCTTCCTAACATATGCATTCTTATATATAAAACACAGCAATATAGTCTTTACCTTTATGCCTTTAACTTATGCTTTCAAGTATAGTGTCATACATGACCATGCATTGTCACATATATGCCAAATAAAACTTTCATAGAAGATATACAGGAAATGCTATTTACACAGAAGTCTCTCTATAAGCTGTGGTTTCTCATTCTGCAACTTCAGGGAACTTCCAAAAAAGCTGACAAAGATTTATGTCAATTCCATTTCTGCATCTGTGTGCTGAGACCCAACTGGAATTGCCAGGTCTACTGTAAAGCTCCCTATTTTGAATTATTTCCTGTTAAGACATCCAGTCCAACCCAGGTCTACGCTGTAAGCCATGGTGGAATGGCTGCACCTGGGCACTGGGCAGCTCCCCAGCATTAGTTTTACTCTCACTGATGTGGAGAAAAATGTGCTAATATACTACTACTATCAATGCTGATCAGATGGTCAACTAAGTGTGGATGTGCTTACCTGTTCTACAATTTTATCAGCAGTTGAAGTATAACTATAAACTAATGGGACTTACATAAATACTAGCATCTGAAGGAGTAACCATAAAACTGTATGAAGACTTAAGAAAAAGTAATTTTCCATGCTAAATATTAGGGTGGTATGGCATTAAAATCTTCAGTGTTAGTCAAACACCCAAGAATCCCTCTTCTTTCAAGGTCTTCCTTCACTTCTGTGAGTATGGTCATTTACCATTGTCACCACCAAAATTTGCAGGGCAAAGTAAACAAAAAGATCTAAGTTAATCAAATTCAGAAGGAGATCATGTTTTCCAGAAGAAAATCATATTTTATTCCTGGTGTAACTGTGTGAGGAAAGACTACGGCTTTTTTTTTTTCTTTAGTCTTTAATAGCTGTGAATGTCCATGATTTTCTTAAAAAAACTATTCATGGAATAAACTGTTAACACATGAATGGTCAACACATGAATGGCCACGTGAATTTCTGGTTAGTTGGTTGGTTTATGTAAGCTTATCTATGAGTCTATGAGTCCAGGTTTGGGGATGTCTTTCATTTGTTGTTTTTTGCATTTTTTTTGTTTGTTTTATTTTGTTTCTGGAGGTTAACAAGGAAGAAAACCAACTGAAGCTTGAAAGAACAATTGCAATATTTTTCTACCACATCCAACCTTAGGCATTCTATGATTCTATGATCTTGGAAGCTTAGAAGACCACACTAAAAACTGACTATTGCTTTTCTCTAATCTTAGAGAACATATATATGCATGTGTATAAGTACTTTGTTTTTCTTAATTCATGTTGAATTAAAAATGCCTACTATTGCCCCTACATAGGTTCTTTAGAAGTAGATGGATTCAAAGAATTATTAGTCACAATGATGCAATAATTCACCATTAAGGGATATGGCGACTGCTAAACATCTCATGTGGGAAAATATTTGTTTTCACTGAATACCTGAATTATCATGGCATTTACCATTGTCTGTTTTCAAAGATCAAGATTCTGGGCTTGCTGGATTGTTTCTTCATCCAATATTGTGATTTCTATGCCCTAGAAAGATGGCACGCTGCGTGAAATTCTGTATTTAAAGTGACAGCGACTTTGTCATAAGCATTCATGGGACAGGGATATCACAGAAATTATTCAGCCAAGAACAATACAGGAAAAGGAAAATCTCACATGCATTTCTGTGGAAAATATACACGTTTTACAAGTTTTTTGTTAAGCATGTAATTCAGTTTTATGTGTGATTCATCATTTCTGCATGAATTCTTCTCAGTTACAATATTTTTAACAGTTTCCAGTCTCATTCCAGTATATTACACCATGGCAGCACTGACTCCAAGTATAACTTGTCTTTCAATATCAGTTTATGTATTTCAATGTGCTTTTACATCCCCTATTCAATTCAGACTGTTTGTACTTCCTCAGAAAAATATTTGCCTTTTTTCTTCAAAAATAGATAACTTAAAAAAATGCATAGCTGATGACAATATGTACAAAGAACTCAATAATGTTCCTACAGAATAAAACTAAAAATGGATAATAGTACAACCATTCCAATATTTTAAATGTATATAGCACTGAATTCATGCAAGGGACTATGATCATGAAGTGTACTGCTTCAAGGATAACATCAAGTTTATCAAGCTTACAATTTAGAAGAATATTATTCTGCCACCATAAAAACTCCTCCATATTCTTGAAAGTCAAGATGCTGGTTCATATGTTTAATTCTGTGTTTCATGGTGCTCTCAACTCTCCTGATCTGACCGGGAAACCTGAGACTGCTCAAGAGCTTAGAAGAGTATCACATCATTTTTGTTTAGTTTACTTAGCTTTAAACACTAAAGTGTGACATTGTAGACTTGGAGCATTACAACCATAAAACTTTCTAACACTTCTGCAGCAGCAGAACACAAGCTAGGTTGGAGAGAAAAAAAAAAAAAAAAAAAAAAAAAAAAAGAAAACAAAACCTGGTTATAAGGATAATTCCCTCTGCTTAAACACTTCAGAACCATGTGGATGAACAAGACATTAAAATAAAATTAAACTAAAAATTAAATCCTTACAAACATTTTCCAGAAACAGGATGTCAAAAAAAAAAAAAAAAAATACAATGTCATTTACAATTCCATCTTAGAATTTCATCTTACTAACTGTTGCTAAACATAAAGCAAGGCCCTATATGGAGGAGAAACTTTTACTGAGGAGCCAGCGCTGCTGCTGGAACTCTTAAAAAAGCCTAATGCTCAAGTACCTGAATGCTTCTTTTTGTTTTTGTACATGCCTGATAAGCAAAGCAACCACAGCATAGCAAGCTAACTATACCTGCCTATGAGGCCACTTTGTTCATTAACACCTGCTACTAATAAAACCACTTGAGCAGGTTACCACCCAACAGGTGTTCTTAATCTACCAGCTACGTAAGCAGAGTGACAGCTATCACTAACAATGCTGCCCTCTTCTATTTCTCTGCACTTTACATGTACAGCATGTTAAGTATGAGGACAGTATGTGCATACAATGGTTGGACTCTGACCACATCATGACATCTCACATAATGGAACAAAAAATATTCCAGTTGAGGTAATTGAGTATACTCTCAATTCACTGGCAGATACTGTCACACACATTATTTACTGCTGTATCATCACAGCACAAAGAAGGCTTAGATCAACTCTGGATTAATGCTTGTCAATGACAGCTTAATTCTTTTCATCTGCTGTATACTACCCATTACTACTAATTTTAGATGGTATTGATATTTACACTGGGAGTTGACAGTGAGTCTCTACCTTAGTGGTGATTATCCAAAAATAAAATCAAGATGTTTAAATTGCAGTGGAAGTGACTGATGATTATTTTGACTATGCTGTTTCCACAGATGAAGTATCTCAAGATATAATTAATATTTTTCACTTAGACCACCTCTGGGCTAAATTTCTCCTGCAAGAGCTCTAAATCCAGAAAGCTGTGCATAGGTTATAAGATGAGACCCTGCACAGACTATGCACTTTCCTGTGAAGCAGGCAGTCATGTCACTCAAAACAGAATTGCACCCTCAGCCATTTGAGTTTGTGAGAATTTATCAAGAAGCAATCTTGAGCTTGATCACATCCACAGGCACCTGACTCATTCTCCATGCTGAATACAGTCCTTGTAGGAACTTTTGTCTAGAGATTTATGTGTCAAATGGGAACACCACTGTGGACTTAGAAGACTGTAGACACTATTGTTGCTATTGCTCTACCTATAGAAGAATACAAATTCTCTGCTCAAAGAATGAAGATAAAAATGATCAGAATAACTCTGGATGACACTAACATATCATTAAATTTGTACCTTTTCTTAATCACTTTCCTGAGATAATAACAGAAGGGTACCTGACATGCTCAAGACACGCAAATAACTTTGACTTGGGGAAACGAGTGAAAGCAAGAGAAAAGTTCAAACCTTTAGTCTTACCTATTTTCACTAAGGTGCAAAGTTTTCCTGCTCACTGAACTTACAGGAGACCCAATTCTGAGTAGCAAAACAGTTGGGCTAATAGGGAACTGCATTCCAGCATGTGAGTTACCAAGTCTGTTCTTAATTGCCACATGTGCTATCCATTATCACCTAGCTGTTCATATGCTTATATTCACTGCAAGATCAGTTTTCTCAAAACCAGTAATTGTTTGCAGTCAAATATATTTGAAATAATATGCAAACTTTTCAGAATTAGATATAAATTACTAAAATTAAGCTTTCATTAGCTTTGTCTGAAGAGGGAAGATGTCTGTGAAACTGCCTAAAGAGCATTTTGAGAAGTACATCTGATGAACATAACTACACCAGAAAACAAGATGATGGTCAACTTTTTTCTAAAAGACAAGTATGACAGTTGTAAATGAACTGGCAGCATGAGCTATTCAAAGTAGTAAGGTCATAGATAATTTTATAAGGGTTTTGAGTGACTGACAGCTTCATGATATACCTGACTTCAAAAATTTTAGCATGTTTTGAAATGATGAAAGAGAAGTAAGTTTTCTGCACCATTAATGGGGCTATTACAAATGTAAATCAAGTGTGTAAGTATGTCTTGCTTGGTGTTGCAAGAAAAAGATACATAGCCAAACTTGAAAGACGCTTCACATCTGTGCATGACCTGTTTGTTCACAATCTCACTCTCCTTCATCAGGCTATTAGTTATGACTGTAGTATACTTCAACACTGTTAGAAAGGAACTGAAAAGTCAGCCATGGGGAATGCATTTGCGTTGTCTGTGGAGCTAGTTACTCGAAAATAAATATTTCATTAGGGCTCTGGTAGCAGACCTGGTGAAATTATCAGTTTCAAATATATAACACTGTGACCTTTCCCTGATGTATCATGGCATAGCTGTCATGTATTTCACCATCAACATTCAGAACATCTCAGACTTGCTTCTTTTGTGATAGAAAAACAAGGTAGAGGAGGGGCCTTCTGTATGATCCAGCTTTGTAATCCGGGAGAAAAAGAGGTAAGGGAACCTCAGCTGTGCTATCGGGGTGTCCTGAACAGTATCGGTGTCAGTCATGCTACAAACCATAGTGGTAGTATAGATAAAAATAAAAGGAGGTAATTTTGTATGTCAGTTTGATTACTCTCTCTGGTTAGAGCTTCCTTTTTCACTTAAATGTCAGCTTTGTTTGACATATTACTGAGAAAACAAACTCAAACTTTTCAAATTAGTAGGTGAAAAAAAATCAGAGGTTATAGCTCAAAGGTCTAGAAGTACTAATATTTCAGAAACTTACAGGAAGATAACTGAAAAATCACTCTTTTAAGCCAAAGAAAACAAATCTTTCTTGAAATACATGAAACTTGAAAATGTTACTTGAAATTTTTTTTTTATTCATGGGCTTAAGCAGAAGTGTTTATAGATATAATTGACATAGCAGACAGACAAAGCCTGCTGCATACAGTAAGCAAACATAGAATTTCTGACAGGAAGAAACTGTCCCTATAATATACTTTATATGATGATATAGTTGTTTATCACAGATGTAGGGCTTTTTATAGAGTCCGTTCAGTGATTCATATGCCTTGAAATCTGGCTATTGTTCTGCAGTGGTACCTTTAAAGTTAAGAAAATGCTCTCTTCTTGTGGTTGCAGTGAAACACCAGTAAATTTTATGAGCCATTTATTCTGCCTCCCTCTGTGTCACAGAATCCTATAATTTTATGACTAGTGGAGCAACCAGGACATCACTTTTCCCTCATATTCCCTCGGCACTTATGGTCTGACCTTTCCACCCCATCTAGCTAGAGCATCCACCCCCGGTGATGCTGGAGGTGGTCCCAGCAGTGCTCCAACTCCCATCCTGAGCCCAGGGTCACATCCAGGGCTGGGCTCTGTTCCACGGAGGTGCCTCAGAGCACAGCCAGGTCTGCAGGCTCAGCTGCACCTTCAGTAGCATTTTAGCGGTGCTGAGATAAGGTATCCTGCTAAAAAGTGGGTGCAAGTCTGCTGCCAGCCTCATGTGGTAAAACCTCATTCACATTTCTTTTCAAACTGTGTTTTCAGAGATAACAAGGTAAGACCTCTGGCTTCGGTGACGGTGACGATCCAGACTTTTGCACTGCGCTATACTGTTCCTCTTCGTGCAGCGACATCCTTTTCCACAGTCTGCTTCAGCTCCCTTGCTCATCCACTGGAAGACTGTTAGTTTCTGATAGGAAAAAATACGAAACTTCTTTTTTATAGTCTTTCTGCATTAGGTACAGCGTTGCCACTTCAATGTTTTTGGAACCATCTTATACTTTTACCCCTCCAAAAATACATGAGGGAAAAATTCTGAGATATGAATCCAGGAAGGCAGTAACGTCGCTGTTCAGTAAAATGAGAAATTCAGAAAAGAAAGCTGCTCACCTTTATTCTCCTGGGTTAAAAAGTTTTTCTAAAAAGTTCTAACATAAAGTGGCTCCTCAGCACTAACACAGTACTCAAAATGATACTTCATAAAAATATCTTTGTAAGCTATAATGAAGTCATTTGTTCTGTTAGCTTAGCTTCTGTAGCTTTTCTTAAAAACTTATGATTACAAAGGAGAAGACATATTTTAGTTTGCAATTTATTCCAAAAGAACCAAGGTTATTTGAACATAGGTATGCCTCAGTTCAAAGAAAAATCCTTAAAGTAATTATATGTATATTTAAGCTCTTTAAATATACATACTCAGACATGTACAGAAAGAATAATTGATTGCAAAGGGCTTTTCTTCATTACAGCATCAGTTTGTGTATACATCTAGTATAAATTTACCACTTTTCCCTCAATTATTGCTATGTATAAAATATAAGAAAATATTTACTATATTAGAGAGGCTTACTTCTTTTGGGGTACAGGATCCATTAATGGGTGCACAAATAGGAGGTCAGTTCTAAAATGAGTCCGCACAGTCTCAAACTGACATCAGTAGATTAGAAACTGGTGAACTTCAACTCGGCTCCTGAATTAATACATTTTCCTCTGCTTCACATGGATCATTTACTTTACAGATCAGGAATCAATACACAGCAATCAGTTAGACATATTAAAACAGCTTATACAGAGCAACCAGCCGTCCTTCCGTCCTTCCTTCCTTCCTTCCTTCCTTCCTTCCTTCC
>JAWLRI010000157.1:1167548-1191340 GCA_034781795.1 Crypturellus tataupa
GCTTCCTTCCCTTCCTTCCCTTCCTTTCTCTCTTTCCTTTCTCCCTTTCTCTGTTTTTCTCTTTCTCTCTTTCTCTCTTTCCTTTCTCTTTCCCACATGCTAGTGCCAACAGCCTGTACTTACTCTAAGGCTTAAATAGCGAATTTGGACATTTAGACTTTTTATTTCTAAAAGCAAAATTTAAATTATCCATTAAAAATCCAACAAGGAATATGTCTTTATTTTACTAATCATTAGAAGGTTTTTTTTGCATACATACTTTTCAATTAATCTTGCCAAACCCAGTTGTAATTGCATTGCTAAGTGTATAATTTCATAATTTATTTTTAGTTAACTAGAAAGACATAACATATTTTTTTTCTGGACGATTTTGAAGATGAAAAAACTATGTTTTTCCATTGCTACGTTTTTAATAGTTATAAAGAACTAGATGTACACAGTATATTAAAGAGCTGATCAGAACTGTGTTCTACATTTAATGCTTAATCAAAGGTGAAATGTGTTCATTTTAATTAGTGAAATATTTTTTTTCAGGTATTGATACTTTCATCAAGTCCAACAGGATTTTTGAATTTTGACTTTAATCCAGTCAGTAAGCAAAATACACTAGGACAGCTCTCTGGAAGAACTTACCTGCTTGATAAGGAAAGGTCAGATTTAGACCTTTGCTTCAGAATTTGTACCCCTCTTGCTGTTTCCTGAACTAGTGAGTATAATGGGGAAGACGTGGTGCTGGTAGAGTTTCCACGTGTTTTACTCAAACTCAACCTGCTCACTAGATTTGTGGAATGAATGGCAGTCAGTTCACCCCACAGTAGCTTGCTGTGACTTGTACTGTGACTCCCTTGCTACAAAATCACAGAATGGTTGAGGTTAGAAAGGACCTGTAGAAATCACCTAGTCCAACACACTACCAAGCAGGGAGGGATGCCGAAAGCACAGGGCACAGGATGGCATCCAGGCGGATTTGGGAGTTCTTCAGAGGAGACTCCACAGCCTCTCTGGGCAGCTCTGGCCCCCCGACAGTAAAGAAGTTCCTCCTCATACAGAGATTAAACCTTCTGTGTTTCAACTTACACCCATTACCACTTGTCCTGCCATCGGCCACCACCGAGAAGAGCCTGGTCCCATCCTCCCTACGTTCACCCCTCAGGTACTTGAGCATATTGATCAAATCTCTTCTCAGTCTTGCCTTCTCCAGACTAAACAAGCCCAGCTCACTTTTAGTCTTTCTTCATAAGACTGAGAAAAACTCAATAAGCTTGAGTTCCTTAATCATCGTGGCTCTACACTGCACCCCCTCTAGAAGCTCAATGTCCTTCCCGTACTAGGTAGCCCAGCCTACACCCAATACTCCAGGTGCGGCCTCACCAGAGCTGAGCAGAGGGGGAGGATGCCCTCCCTAGACCTGCTGGCAACGCTCCTCCTCATGCAGGCCAAAATGAATTCAGACCTGATAAAATAGTCACTGCCCACCAGCTTAGTTCTCCTAGGACTGCTTGGTAATCCGCAAAGATATGGTCCAATATATGGTGTATTCCATCATGAAATGAAAGCTTTTTAAAAACATGAGCATATGTCATTCTCTTGATGATCAAGAAAGGTGAAAGTTTACTATCAACACATAACCATATCATACTGTATTGTGATTTACCAACATGGCATGTGATAGATTTTAAAACTGTAACAAAACAGAGAAAAAATAAGAAACAGGAACTGTGTTTATTATGGAAACTTACCTTCCATTTGCCTTAAGTTTTCATGTTAGTCCTATTGCACAGTGTATTTATATTTTAGGCTATATATTATTCATCTTTTCTAAGAAAAATCTTTGAAGAATATTTTATTTTATAATACATTTCCTATTTGCTGAATTAGCCATTGTTTGCAATATTCATAATTGAGATAGGTAATCATGGACTTTCTCAGTCCTCATGAAGGGAATTAGTCTACAGAATTTATCAGATGTAGAGTGCAATCTGTCATTATTATTACATAGAAAAAAGAATTACAGCAAATTCACAAAGTTTGAAATGTTTCAGCAAACTATGTGAATTTCTTCCAGATTATCTCATTCTGGAGAGTTTTCTGCATATTTTATCAAAGGAAAGGTCTGAAGAATGCTGAATTTATACAGCGCATGCTATGTCCTCCAACTTTTGACAGATAGCCCATCCCACTGATCTGTGTCCCAAGGGGAAGGAGAAGGGAGAGAGAGGAGATATCCCCAACCCACCCACGCCCATCTGACTGCTGAAGACTTTGCTTTCAGTAATGCCTTCCCACTCCTCCTTAGAGTAAGTTTTCATTCTCCTTATTCCATTCTCACAAATAATTTTGCAAAATGTAAGGAGATCCAATTGTAGAACAGAGAGACAGAAGTTGAAGTCTTCTTTTACTGTGGTTGGTAGCTGTTTTAAGTTACCTGCAAGTCTGCAATATTTACACCTGCAAGTCTGTAAAATCCACAGCAGTTCCATACCATAACATGAATAACGTTCCTGCTGGATGGAGAAATTTCTAGTCTGTTGACATATCTAGATAAAAAATGAACATTTGAAAATAAAAAAAGGCAAATGCACACATGAGATCAAAACAACAATAATAACTCATACTGGGACTCGTTCTGCAAACTGCACTGAAGTAACTATACCTTTCCTTTTGAACATCTCAGTTCCAAAGACTGAGAATACTACGTGAGGCATTTAGCCTAAGAATTGAAATGGAGTGCTCAGGTTATGTGGGCAGAGACAAAACTTCCATGAGGCTCAGTCAGTCAAAGGAAATTAATTAGAAGCTAAGTTTTGGCAGGCCAGAATGTTTTAAAAATACATATATTCCTGTTTTCCAAATCTATTTGAGTTTGGGGTAAAGTCTAAACTAACAGGGACAAATTCAGTGGCACTCTTTAATGGCACTTGAGGAATGCAGCAATGTGCTGGGAACTTCACTATCAATAGCTCCAAGTTAGACAAGCTGCCTGCAGATATGTAAGTCCGTATGTTAGAAGAAGCAAAACAGTCAATGCACAATTTCTGATTAGCTATTAAACCAAAAGGGACATGATGGGCATAGTATAAAGAAGGAAAACGATGGTTTGTGAAGGACTCTGGTGTGATGACATAGAATAACTCTCTAAAGAAAAAGAAAAGTGAGGTTACACTGAAAAATAAATCTGGATTATATAAGATTTCAACTGCTTTAACAACCTTAACCAAAATATTGTCTGATAAAATGTTTATGTACACCTGTATTCCCACATCCCATTGATTTCTATTAGAAAAATTTCGTCTCTGAAAATGGAAGTTTGATACTTGTGATTTTTTAATCATTTCAGAGTTATTGTCATATCCATTTTTCGCAAGTTAATTCTGACTCATCCTGTTGCTTGTACAGGACACAAGCTTAGTTTTGCAAAAATAAATTCTATAATAGTGGCCCAGTTCTATTTATATCTTTAAAACGGTCAGATTTCTTCATGTGTAGGTTAGGCTCTTGCGTAACGGTACATTGCTGTTTTGTTATCTCAAAGTGTTAAAAAGTTTTACCTAAAAATGTCTGCGCATAGTGTAGCTATTACTTCCATTTTCTGCAAAAGACATGTACATATCAAATTGGTTTGTTTTTCAGGCCTTGTTTTGCACATGCAGTGAATTACACAGATACTTCACTCATATTTTACCTAAAAGCTAATTGCTGGTAGAAAGCTGAAGGCACAATTACGCAGATATGTTCACACCTTTGATCATAAAAGTATCTTATGAGTCATTTGCTTTTTGAATTTTTGCCAAAAAGTACATTTTTGGAGAAGTTTATTCTTAAGGTTCTCACATCCACTTTTACATTTTGTCTTAAAATAAAATAATTTTATTTACGGCATTTACTATTAGTTAAATGCAACTACTTCCTAGTCAACTATGTGCTTGTTCCAGTGCATGCTTTGAATTATAATATAAGGTGAACTGTGCATTCTTAATCCTGCATCAGTAATTAAGTCAAGTCTTTTTTCTCTCTCTCACTATTTTTTCCATGATGCTTAGCTTTCTGTTGTCAGATATGTTACCTCCCTGAAAGAATATTTATCCAACTAGGCAAATAAATGGAGAGGCTGCTACACTATTAAGCACAACTCGTAACAGTACTTAAATAAGTCCCAAAGGACAATTTCAAAGTGTTTCTTCCATTCATAAACAGTTTCAAAATTCATTTTCTGCAGTGATATAATTACATTACATAAATTTGCTCACCACTTGGGAAATCTTTCTTTTTGATGAAAAATGACATATGCTAGTTATGTAATCAAAAAGTAGCCATAAGAATCCCAAGAGGTAAGGTTATAGCACTTGATTTGACTGAACCATCTCTACCATCCCTTGTAGAGATAGTTGCCAAAATCTAAACTCCAGCTATAGCCAAGTTCTCTGAAGAACAATTTTAGTGAACCTATCCCAGATTAATCAAGCTCAGTAACAAAACTAAGGGAACCACACTCTCAGAAAAGCGTGAACTAGCTCCTCAATGCCTCACTCAAGAAATGGCACTTGAGTCAGTAACACCAAACCAAGCAGTAACTAGAGTTACTGAAGTGTATTGTGCTCTGCCAAGCCCTGGAAAGGTATGATAGTTATTTAATTTGCTTATGATCTGTCTTTATCAAGATTGTGTTGTCCTCCAATTCTTGCCAAAGTTAGCTGACTTGCTAATTAAGAGAAAAGTATCTTAATACATTCATACACACAGAGCAATTTCCACATTAAGAAGTACTTGGTCAGTAACTCAGTACACAAGCTCAGTCATCCACCAAGTTGCCCAAAATAGCATGGACTGTGGAAAGGTGCGTTTATTGGGGGAAATATCATTACACAGCTGTAACTATCTATGCTGTGGTCACAGGAGGCAATAAACCACTTCAGCTATTGCTAACCTGAATGTAAGTAAGATCTTAAGAAAATAATTATTAATATTCTTTTCCTCCTGAGATTGAAACACAGATTTTCATTTTTCATCTATATTTGAATACCTATGTTCTTACAGATATATTTGTTTTTCAGCCATTTTACACAAATATATTCTTACACAGATATCCATCTCAGGAAAGTGACTTCTAATGTGGTCAGTCACCTGACAATAATCACAAAACTGGTTTGTCTTCTGAAATGGATGGTTCAGAATGTGGGAGTAGGGAAAAGGGAAAGCTCTGTACTTCTTTTTAATATAACTTTAACAGAGGCTACACAATGTCCAACAAATTCAACCACGCAATCCTAAAGAGGTGGGTTTTAATGCTGAATAATGAAAACCTCCTTTATGTGGTCACCTCCCACTGATAGTTACAAGAAGAGTATAAAAATAACAATAATTTGAAACATCAGCATTGTCTTTAATCATTCCTTTAACATTGAGTTACAGGCCATACTCCACAAAGATGATCTTTCGTTGGTCATACACCAGCACTGACAACTGCATTAGCAGTGACTGGGCAATCGCACACACCTGAAGGCACCTGACTTCTGAGGTGTCAGCAGTCCCTGCTACACAAAGCAGCAGCTGTAACTATGGGTTCTGCTTACCCATTCTTCAAGCTATAGCAAGCAAATTTTAAGTGAAATGCAACATATCACTATTGCCCAAAGCGAAGCAGCAAAATGGCTATATTTTTGAGACAGATACATAAAATATTAGTCATCCTGATGTAATTTTAACAGTTAAAAATATCTTAATGAGCATTAATAAGGGTGGATTATTCACAATATAGAAATAGTAATTTTTTTATCACTAGGCCTAATTCGGGACTACAGTGAAAGTGAGTGTAAGAACCTTTCACTTTTAAGAAACTAAGAAGATATAATATACTGGTAGTTATACCTGTGAGGCAAAAGTTATCTCAAAAAATGATTTTTTTTTCCTGGTTTATGTCATCAAGAAACAAACATCACTATCTGAAATTGAAGCACAACAAGTTGAGATAAAGCATATGGGAATAGTACTCAGATTTATGTTCCTATGACTTTCATAAATCAACTCAATGCCCTCACCATCAAGACAGAGTATTAATCTGCCATGGGGCTGCAATTTTGGTAGTTTAATTACAACAAGAGCATAAGTTGGCCTTCATTTGCAAAACCGGACAGGCTGTCTTCCTAAACTTACTTGAAGAGACAAAAATAAGCCTTTTCAGAAAAAAAGTTCACAGTTCCTCAGAAGAGGAATTAACTCGGGTGTTTTTGACTGACAAAAGAGATAACTAAAATATATATCCCATGCTTAAGAATTAAGGGGAGTGAATGAACTTTCCATCCCAGGAAACAGTTTCCTCTAGGAAATGGTTTTCTTCCTCAGCACCAAGAAGTCAAAAACTTAGTCGGTTATCAGCACAAGACTACACAGGGTGCTTGAGGAAAGCAGGGGCAAACCTGTCGCTGCTGCCATGCCTCCTCCTCACCTCACTACTTGCTGTGGAAGGGATGCTCTCTTTCCTCCTCTTCTCACCATGAGAGAGCGGGATTGTTTGGGTTGAGAAAAATCCTCAGAACAAAAAGTTTCATGTGATTTGCTATATTCAAACATTTTTGACAAACAAGCATTATGTCACAACTGAAAATATGCTTGACAGCCATCTCCAACCAATTTAGTTGTAGGGAGAACATGTAAACAAAAATCTACGTGGTTTAAGTGCAAGATCTCCCAGCTATCTGCATTAATCTTTAAATGAGTGACGTACCCACTTAGATAGATAAAACACTGAAATCTAAGGTGTCCACACATGAAGACTTTCTTTGCTCTCAATAGAAGAAAATAGTATTTGTGTTTACTTTATACACCATGAGGCATAAGACAGTGTTGACTAAGTTTCCTTTGGAAATTGATTTTCCTTTTAAAAGTGCACACACACTGATGCACACCTAGTATGTCTGTTGTCTTCCTCAGAGCTTCGTATAGCCAGTTCTTGATCTAAATGCCCTAGAATTATAACCAAAGGCATTGACTTCTTTTATTTATCAAGAATATGAGGAAATAACAATAAGTCTCAAGTATATTACATTTTTGCACAAGCTATGAATTATCACAAGTCTTCTACCTATCCATTTTTGCCCATTCTGATTTTCTTATTTTAATGCTATCCGGACTACAACTATTTTTCAGCATTTTATAGGTAAGCAATTAAAGCATAATGTATACTATGCATATATAAACAGAGAAAGGGAGTTTGTTTTTCTATAAACTGACAATACCCTTTCACTGAGGTCTGAGAGTGGTAATACCCTTTTATTGATGTCAATAAAAAAGGAAAATTAAATCATTAATGAGGTTAAAAATCAATTTCACTATTTCTGGCAAGTGAAGTTAGATATTACAAAAATGATGAATCTTTTGGTTCTTTCAATAAATTGATTTCATGAAATAAGGAGTGATAAGGGAGTTTTATAAAATATAAAGAGTATATATTATAAATAATAACACATGGCCCCAGATGAAATGTTCTTGTGATTGATCACATCATCAGAATCCCTCAGGTGCCTTACAGCATAATCGCAGTGGGATCATCTGTTGTCCTGTCCATATGTTAACTAGATAATTGCCTATTGAGGCAAATTTATAAAGCTAAGACTAATGAAACCAGTTTTGTTTGTTAGATTTATTTCTCACTGCAGAGATGATGTAAATGGATAGCAGCACACGGCATGTTTTTAAGGGAGCCAACGCTACCTAATTCAGAAATACAAGTCTCTATATTTAAAGGATAGTTCTGATTTTACCTTTAGAATGTAATCTGCAGAAATAAAGTACAAGCCATAAAGCACTCACTTGCCAGCTCACAGTTACTTCAGCATGGTTCCCAAAAGTGAACACTGACACATTTCAGAGCACAGGGATGTAATGTTTAACGTGGACTACACTGGTTCAAAGGTAAGTGAATATGATCAACCAAGAGTTACCAATGTCCCAAAACAATCTGTGCAGCCCATGTAATACAAAAGCACAATGCCAGATGCCCATATGGAAACACCAATAAAAGGTAAACTCACAGGACCCTCCCAAAAATCAGGGTGGATATTTGTATCTAAACTTGTTATGGGAGCAACCTGGTTCCAACTCCCTGTGTCTGAGTCAGCACTTTGTTTTCACTTTTCAATAGTGAGTTTATGGATCTTGACTTTGCTGACATTTGTTTCAGAGAGGAAAAGGAAAACTGGTCCATAAAGCTCCCAACGGCTGAAAAGTAAAACCAGGAACACTTGTGAGAAAATTAAAAGCAGATTGCTGGGTGGAATAACCGACCAGGGATCCTGTAACTGATAGACCCCCTTCTTGCCAGGTGTTGTTACAAAAATTATTTTAATAGTAGCTCATTCTTAGGCTCATTAAGCCTAAGAAAACAGGAAAAGAGCTGCTAGTATGGAGGTACGCAAAAGGACAGCATGTCCACCTGTTAACCACTTTCAAGTATGACAAGATCATCACCATATATAATCTTATCACATCATCAGATACCAAATCATTACATATAAATAAATTGTTATTTGACTCATCAAAGATATACAGACATACTTTATCCTGCAAACATCACCTGTTTCCATACACAAACTATGAGTTTGGCATGGAGCAAACAATATTAAATAAGTCATTCTTTTTCATATTTTAACACATCCCCATTTTCTTTTACAATCTTTCCAACTTTTCTGGTGCCAAGTATGTTATGAGGTAATGTTTGCTCCAGAGAAGTCTTCAATTCCAGTCATATGTCAAAGGACAAGTCAAACTGTGGTACTGCTTTCACACCTGGTGCTTGAACATTGTAGTGGATCTTTATGCCAACCTACAAATGAATTATCATTTGCTTGCATTGGAAAAGCAATGTAGGAGATCTCTTTGAAAAGGCTTCTATTTGTCTCTGTCATGAGACAGACCTGAACACAAATTTTAAGATATTAAAATAGCTCTTCTACACTATTCTATTTAAACCAAGGGCATTCCTCATCAAACTACCTCATGGTTCACCAAACTCTCCACAAATATGTGGAAAGAATTTACATGTGGTCTGTTGGCATCATTATACCTCTCTCACTTCTCTTCACATTCAGTTAGAAAGTGTTTTTCAATTATTCTCTCACGGTTTTAACCACTATTCCTTCTTTCCCCAATTCTACCCACAAGTCCTGCATATTCTATGACTGACTTATCTCCACTATAAAAACACTTTCTATTTTAGATTTAGTAATTTATATTTAGGTCATTTCAGAATTAGGAACTACTTTCAGGTTCTTCAAAATAAGTAGTATAGAACAAATTCAGAAAAATCTCGTGCTGCTAGACCTCTTTAGCACCCTTATAATTTTGAAAAGATATATAAAAATTAAATAGCCTTGGTGTAGCTCTTTATAAACTGCCCCTTTAATTTTCTTCCAAAGAAGAAAATACCGGAATCACACATTGCTGTTCCTAAGTGGAAAACAAAAGCACTGCTTACATGTTTTAAAATAAGAAATAAACTGGAATAAACTGGAGATCACTTGGTCCAATCTGCTCAGGCTGGGTCAGCTACAGCAGGCTGCCCTGGATCATCACAGTTGGATTTTGAATATCTTCAAATATAGAGACTCTCTGGGTAGTCTATTCTAGTATTCAACCATTTTTTACGATAGAAATAAATAAGTAAATAAATACAATTCTTATATTTATGTGGATTTTCCTGAGTTTCAGTTTGTGCACAAGGACTCCCACTGATATTGGGCACCACTAAGAAGTGTTTGGCCCTGTTCTCTCTATATCCTCCTATCAGATATTTATATATATATATATATATATAAGATAGGTCCACTGAGCCTTCTCACGGCTAAACAGTCTGACATCTTTCAGCCTCTCATAACAGATGTTCTAGTCTTTTCCTCACCTTAGTGGTCTTTTGTTGGATTAGCTCTGTATCAGTCTCACACTGGGATGTCCAGAACTAGACCCAGCACTCCAGATACGACCTCACGTGAGGTCATATCTCACTAGTAGTGACCAGGGGGAAAGGATCACCTCTACTGACTTTCTTTACCTTGTTCTCTCTAATGCAGTCCAGGATACTACTGACCACCTTTGTCACAAGGGCCCATTGCTGGCTCTTGTTCAGTTTGTTGTCAGTTTGTTCAGTTGTTGAGGTCCACCAGGACCTCAAAATCCTTCTTTACAGAGTTGCTCTAGCCTCCAGACTGTACTAGTGCATGGAGTTATCCCTCTCTGGTGCAAGAATCTGCATTTGGCTCTGGTTGAACTTCATGTGGCTCCTTTATGCCCATTTCTCTAGCCTGTCAAGGTCCTCCTGATTGGCAGCACAACCCTCTGGCATTATCAGCTGCTTTCAGATCAGTATCATCTGAAAATCTGCTGAAAGTGCACTCTACCCCATCATGTAAGTCATCAGTGAAGGTGTTAAACAGTATTTGTCCTGATATCATCACCCGGGGGTACAACATTTACAGGCAAATGGCCTCCATCTGGACTTCATGCCACTAATCACCCTCCAACACCAGCTCAGCAGTTTAGACAGTTTCAGGCTACCTCGCTTTTTATCTAGCTTTTTATCTAGCCTCGCCATTTATCTAGCCTGAACTCCATCAGCCTGTGTATGAGGATGTTAAGGAAGCCAGCGTCAAAAGCTGTCAGGTTGTTTAATCACAGTAAGACTGGTTTACTCCTTTGTGAACCCAGACTGAACTCTCACAACCATTCTCCTGTCCTTAATGTGACTGAAGGAAGTGAAAGACCTTCACCTTCCCATGGATCAAGACAAGGCTGACAGGTCTGTAGTTTCCCAAACCCTTCTTCCTACCATTCTTAAAGATATGGGTGATATTTCTCTCTCATAGTCCTCAGGATCCTCCCTACGTCGCCATGACCTTCTGAAGATAATTGCAAGTGCCTTCTCAGTGACATTGCACAGCTCCCTCAGCACTCTCAAGTGTATCCTATCAGGTCTCAGGACTTGTGTATGTCACATTTGCTTAAGTGTTCTCTAGCTTGATGCTCGGTAGCCAAGGGTAAATCTTCATAATGCAGACTTTCCTTCTGATCTCAAGGGCTTGGGACTCCTGAAGGGTGGTCTTATGGGCATTGAGGTGAGGAGGCATTCAGTACCCTTGCCTCTTCTGTGTTGTCACAAGGCCTGCTCTCCATTTAGTAGAGGACTCATATATTCCCTAGCCTTCCTCGTGCTGCTGCTTCCTTCCAGCTGCCTTTCACAACTCTTGCCAGAATCAACCTCTCCTAATCCCACCAATGCAGGGGCATCAGTATCAAGTTATTTTTGACAGAAAAAAAAAGAAAATAAAAAAGAGTAGTTCTCTCTAAATATGCACATAGGGTATATAAATGTGTGATTCTTAAGACTCACCCCATCCTTATCTGCCTTTCAAATATACATATATAGACACAAGCACAGAAAAACATATTCTTATATAAATATACATGTACATTGCTTTAAAATACATTATGAGGGATTCATAGATTTTTTTATTTGAAAAATATATCTGTACGAAATCCCACCACAGTCACAACACAGAACATACAGTACATACTACTCAGAAGCCGAACATACCCACCATACCATGCATTGACATTGACATGCTGTGACTAAAAAAGCAAAGACTAATGGTTGTTGCTCACAGTTCATACAACATTCCAATAAACAGAAGATCTTTTCATAGCAAACGAGAACCACACATACACATTCTTGAAAAAAAAATTAAAATAATTAATTGATATATAGGGCTTACACTTACTCTAGATCTCTTCTATACTATTCAATCTACACAGCATAGTGTCAACTAAAAGTAACAGTAGTGCTGTAACAAAAATTACTATTTCCTTGAACGAAGAGATGACTAAGTATTGTTATATTCTAGGCTATTTTATCTCAACTATATTCCTCATACATGGCAGGATGGGTCCCAAGCAAAAGTATCATGTGCAAACCTGCTTTTCTGCTTTCCCACCTACTTAAAATGGCATTACATACTTTGCAGAGTCAAAAAATGCATCTTTGGCTAATTGCCCACCTTCTGGAATGTATGCTTCATTAGTTCTATCAAATTTATCCTTTTGTGGCTAAATTTATTTCCTGCTGATACACGCCATCACACAAATGACATTACAGAATTCCTTGTACACTTACATATTTAATAAGCACGCAATCAACACGTACATAATCACAAGCACACAATTTATAGGCCTACATCTTCTGAGCAGTTCTATGGGCAGCTCCCAGCTAATTTCCAAGCTGCTCAGCACCTCAGTTAGTTAACTGGGGGACTCACGTGCACCCTCTTGTCTGTAAACTCAGCTCACCATGTTGCCTGGGATGTATCCCATGGCACTTAGATGCAAGAAGATTTTGATATTACCAAGGTTAGTGAGGTTGCCACTTCCCTTTGTGGATTCAGATAAGTTCCTCAGTAACCTTCCTGTGCAACAAAATCCACTGCTTTTACCTGGTTCAAAAGTTATACTTTAAATAAGGAGTAGACAGTAGTAGGTTTTGCACTGGTGTTGGTATATTGGCATGTTGTATAGCTAATGCATAGTTAATATTCACCACAATTTGCTGCATACCTACAGATCCTTCAAGTTAAATACTCATCTAGATAAAGCAGAAGATGGGAATAACATAATCGCAACACTGGTGTGTTTAGTCCAGGTTATTTGTAGCAATTGTCTACAAAGGGATGCTAAGTTTTGACCAGTGTTAATAAGCTGCTTATTTATTTTTTCCTCAAAAAAGCAAAAGCAATCAACAGAACCACTCACACATTCTTTTTCCCCTATCTCTTTTTTTTTCTGTCGAGTTTTCTGTTGCTCTGTTTTTCACTGCTTATGTCTCACTTCTGCAGTGCTCTGTTGTACCTGCTTTACTCCACTCTCAGGTTTTGCTCTTCTCTGCTCCAGTTTTCCTCTCACCTTCTTTTGATACTGTATAGAAGCTGGTGATTTAGATCCACAACATGGATTCTTTTCTTCTTCTAGACACAAATTTTCAGAGATAGACAAACTGTGATCTTTTAACTTTCAGGTCTCCAAGGCTGACTTTTTTTTTCTTTTTTTTTAAAGAGTAGATATCAAAAGCCTTAGAAGCCTTCTCTAATGTCTGTGAAATGATTCCTCTGTGTGTGTGTGTGTGTGTGTGTGCGTGCGCAGGATTTATGATGAGGGTGGGGATGGTAAGAATGGGAAAAATGTAAGGAGAGAAAATAATGGCAGTATTACATAGTTTGAGGTTTGAGGTTTTAACTCAATAGAGGCATTGCTCTATTCATTATCTATTCATCATGGCATTCAAATACCAGTGCATTCACACTTGAATGCTTGAATAAATGATGGATAAATGTGGTTTCTAGTTCTTCAGTGTCAATTAATTTACCCCAATAATCAAGTTGTTTTAAGATATTTCATATTTTCTATCTCTTATCTTAGCCAAAAAACACTGCAATCTTTAAATGTTACTTTAAATTTGTGCACTGGAAACCAGCTTTGATAAGAGATCAGTAGTTTTATTCAAGAGATTCAGAAAAGACTATTTTTTGGCATATATGGTTTTTTTCATGTTTGTTTCTACTGGGAAAAAATGCAGCTATTGAGAACAGAGATCTAATTATCTAAATAAAAACAAACGAATAGAAAACACTGCTTAACAGAGTCAAGCATAATGTGAAACATTACTACTATATTAAACAACATAGGCAATTTGTAGAGCCCACAACAAAAGGTAGTACAAAAGCTGATAACCAAATATACAAAATATATAAAATATATATAAATAATAAAATATATATATATAAATATATAAAAGCAATTGCCTGAAAGAAAGAAAGAAGAAACCCTAACACCTGAGAGCATCTTTTGTGTAGGACAATAAAAACTGGGAGCAGTAGAATCACCTAGGTCACTAATTTCACATAATAGAGGCCTGCTCCAGAAAGGTCTATAGTGTGCTTACCACACACATACAACCAAAATGACAGTCACATGTTGTTGTTGTTATTGTTTTGTACCAAACAGGTCTCATGAAACAGTGCCGTTTGTGAAGAAAGGAGAAAAGGAGAAATGACATATATCACTTGTACTGCTGCAACAGACAATTTGCTAAATGAAACCTCCCAGTCATCATCTTCCTGACCTAAAAATTCGGTAAGTGGTTTAACAGTGAGCAAGATGCCACAGACAAGCACAAGCGGACTCTCCCAAGTAAATCGGAACACTTGCACATGCAGCTCAGCATCCTTCGAGCCATGGCAAATGTCCAGGGCTTCGGAGGAATGTGGGAGAGGGAAAAGGGGGTGGAAGCAGTAAATATCTCCATCAGGAAAGTATGTAAATAATTCTCCATGGACTCTGGAGATAACTAGCATAAGATCTTCAGAACTCTGAAGGAACCAAGCAATGTTTCTATTATCAATGTTTATGGACAATTAATTTCATTAAATCTTTGCATCAAACTTTGCTATCAAGAAGCAGCAACATATTGTTGTGGGGGTTACGGCTACTATTTTTACAGAACTGGTAGGGGAGGAAGAAGAGAGAAAGACATGAGAAAGATATCATTTGCAGGACAATCAGTCCAAGGCTAAAAGCTGCAAGAATAAAAATCAAGGTTTAGGCACATTCCTCTTCAATAAGGAAATAACTGTCCCAAAGACTGAAGTGCACTACTTATGTGATTATATTGCCCTTATCATAATGAAGTTCTGGTCAGCTTCCTGGTTGACTACTCCTGTCCATACTTTCCTCTGTACTCCACCTTCTGTAGCCCTTCCAGGGTGTTGTTGCACATCAGTTTTCAAAACATCTCTGTTCCCTTCCATACCTTCCTCTGGACCTTCTCCTTTCTCATATTACCAAGAACACATTTCTTTCTGAAGTATGCTAGTCTGAGGATAACTTCTCTAGATCTCATAATTGGTAGAGGTAAGACCAAAATCATGGTATATCATAAGGACAACCCTACACAAATCCAACAAAATACTTTCAGAGTAGTATGCATATGCTCCAATCAAGAAATTTTATGTGATAACTGTTTTGCTTCCTTTGCTTTCTTTGTTCTCACGATGCTTAAAAAGGAAACAATGCAATTTTGGTTTTGTTAAGTAATTTACTACTACAGTTAATAATTAACACATCAACTATTTAAAAATGATAATTGTATAGTTAGTGATTATAATCAGACCACTCTATTGAAAGGTGCATATTTTCTTCTCATACAACTCATCAACTTTAATTTTTACATCTAGTAACAAAAAGCCATTCACTGGAAACCCTCAGCTTTAAAAGTCCTACAATGACATCAAAAGATGAAAGACATATTCCTTCAGCTCACTTAAGAGAGGGTTAAAGAAAATTTTGTATGGATTGTTGACCTCACTAAGAAGAGCTACCTGCTCATCTAAACTGCTGAGATACAACTGGAAATAGAAGGTTACCAGCACTTCCTCTCTGAGGCTCTGTGGGCTGCTGCTCCCCTTTCTTTGAAGAACAAACCTTGATATGAGCAAAATTTTTGCTGCTGTTCTCAGTGACATGAAACCAGTAGATATGATTTTATGCTATAGACCAATAATTTTAGTCTCTCCCTAACCCTGTAGTGCAGAATCCTCAGAATGTCCAAATCTAATGATATCTAATTTCTAAGAAACAATTTCTACCAAGAGCGTAAGGCAAAGGTTCAGCCCTGAAACATATCCTAGAAAAAAAATGTAGGTTATGCTCTTAGCTTTGAAAGGCTCCTTCAAACCTTTGTCACCAATTCTTTAACAATTTGGAAAGCAACTGTCAAGTTAAGAAGGTGGCAGTTCTCAAATACCAGAAGAAATATTATCAGAATGATCACCTTCTACTCAATCTACAGAATATTTAAAATGAGGTTACAATGACTTAATTTCATAATTGTAGTGTCAGTTACTTTTCCCTCTCAAAGACATAAGCACACATCTCAGTGCTTTTAAAAAATGAGAATTTCTATAAGATTAATTTCAGTCCCATCCAAATATTTGTAATTTAGGCTATTATACTAATTCAGTCTTCCACATGGACATTCTAGAAGCTTTAGAATAAATAAACAGAATTGATAGTCCTTAAAAAAAAATCCTATGCAAAAGAAGAAGTGCTTCCAAATCACTCCCAAAAAGTAAGAAGAAAAAACCTTTTTTAATAAAATGTGTTGCATAATGGACAGCAATGAGAGCTGTACATATTACTGTCATCCTAGGTTATCTGATATTCTGTGCTTTTCATGCAACCAGGAATGTACTCTAAATTCCTCATTCATGTTAAGTGCCACTGTACAGACAAACATTGCCTACTGCAAGAATTGCAAGTGTGCCAAAAGCTCGTGTTCACAAAATTAGGTACAGCTGTTAAGTCCAAAAGCCATGCTGCCAACTTCTGTTACTATTAGGTTTCTGTATTACAAAGATGGTCAGAGTATGGCTGCTGCAAAAAGAATTCTTGACGCCCAAAAAAAAAAAAAAAAAGAAGAAGAAGCTTTTATCTGTTTTAAATTGCCTTTACCAGACCTTCTCTCTGGAAGAATAATCTAATTGAAGCTAGTATAGTCTAATAGACATCATCGCTTCATACTGTATATAACTAAGACCAGATAAGGAAAGGCCATCTGGGCTGTACTTGATTCCCAAGAATATGAAGTCTACAGGACCAATCCAGGACACCACTATATTTAAACAACTCTGAATCACTGTCAGTCTTAAAAGCTGCCAACAGTTACGGTTTTCTCAGGGCACCTCTGACAATCTCCCAAACAGTGTTAAAATATCTAATCTTACAAAGGCAGAGAGAGAGGTCAGAGCAGCTAACCAGTTTCACAGTAGAATTGCAACTCCTTGGCAAATGCAGCCTGTCCACGTACATGCCAGCCAGGAGCAGAGGGCACAAGAATAAAGATGAATAAAAATGGTAATATGCAGATTTTCATGAAGATGGTATGTCCAGAAAAAGAGATGTACTGTCAGCTCTTTGGCTTTTGTCTTCTTCATTTCAGCCATGCTAAAAAGACTTGACAAAAGCATCAAAACACCGTATATATAAAGAAAAGGAAAGATTCTTCCTTATTCTTTTGTTAAAAACAAAATGCTTTCCATACAATGATTTTACACAGTGCTACCAAGAAACTCCCAAAATGTAGTCCTCCCAAAAAGCATATAGTATTATTTAGACAGGGATAGCAATGGATATACTATTGTGAAAGCATCTGAGGGATATACGTCCCTGACTGATTCAGTCCACACTTTGGGGAAGAGGCAAGTAACATCGTGATTGCAAATAAGAAAAACACACACAGCAGATCCCAAACTGAATATCAGGACTGAAGGGTGCAAAACTCTAACTAGTTTAATCAGCCGTTTCGAGTGTTAATCCTTGCCCTTCAAAAATGAGGCATAAAAGTACTGAAGAGACTGAGACCTTAGGGCTACCCTGTGGAAGGATCTATGAGGAGAGTGTCACCTTATGGACACATAGCTGTTTGGGTCAGGAAGGGAACTGTGGAGGTGAAGGGTTTCCAAGAGGGTCCAGTTCAAACGCGAATGACATCAGTGAGCTGCAGGAGCAGCTCTGCTCCTCGCACTCCACTGCTCCTCCACACACTCGCGTTTAGTGTTTGGGACAGAAATCTGCAAATACTTCTGCCCCTCTGGCTGTCAGAAGAGTTTACTCAGCTTGACACATTAAGGGCAATTCCTGAACACTAGCTTGTTCGTGAGAGAGAGTTTAAACTGAGGGGAAAGTCTTAAACATGACAGCAGTGTTTATGAAAAGAAAACAGCTCCAGCGTCTTCTGTGCGATGTAAATACAATGCAATTCTGTGTATGTAAATACAATACTCTGATTTCTTTTCCCTATATTTTCATTATTATTTCCTTGTTCCAAGGTAAAACAATACCATTTCCTTTTTTCAGCCACCTTCAACTTGCTTTCGTAGTAGTATCTTTTTCCAAATAGTCCATATCAATCCTGTCTCCTTGTTGCAGGATATGGCACTCAGGGAAGGGAACTTCTCCCTTCTATCCCATGGTCTAAAAAAATAGGGAGTAAGATTTTTCTGCAGGCAGCTATCTTTTCTCATTCTCAAAAAAATCAGCTCAAATGGAGGAATCAGCCTTGTCTACTAGATATCATACATAATTGTGTGGCCATTTAATCCTCTTTTTTGTCACATATATGCATGCAAATTGTTGAAGTCTGCTCTTTCAGGAATACCTCTTAGAGTGATATCTTTCTAATATATTTATGTAATTCAAAGGGAAGTTTTCCTTAAATTGGAAACTTTCTGGGTTTTTTGTTTTGCTTTGCTTTGTTTGTATATTATAGAACAGTAATTCTGTTGCTTTACAGTACTTCAGATCAAAATTTTTTTCTGTCCCTTTTTATCACTTATATTGCTGTTTTTCAAAATATTTTGCTTATATTCCAGCAATATTACCAATATGCATACCAATTTGGAAATTCAGTGCTGTCTTTACAGACAATTCTTTAATTTTTTTGAAGAAATATCTAAGTACTTACATGCTTCCAGGACAGCTTTTTTTTTTTCTTTTACTAGAGGGAAAAATAAGTACTGAGTTGCATCTGCTTCATTACAATTGATAGAAGCAAAACAACTTGATTATATGAACAGACTGGGATTTCTGCCTCTCCAAGTAACTGCAGCATAAGCTGCTTTCATTACATCCCTTTTTTATTAAAATAAAAACACCAACTGACAACATGTAAATCATCTGAAAGAAGTTCTGTTTGAAACACTGGCAGTACCAATCTCTCATTTCAGTTCTTGCAAACTCTTATCTCCATACATTGCTTAATCACTGACATTTCTGTGATAAAATAATCTCTCAGATGCTGGTGTGGCCTTCAAAAATGCCCCACAGAGTTTTTTTACTTTTACTTCTAACAACAAATGACATAGACACAAATGACAATTCATTTTCAAGATGCTTTACAAATCCGTTTGCCGATGGTCATGGAAGTTTAGCGGTGAAGATGGCATTGAATCCAAGCGTCTGTTTCCAGTCCTCTAACGTGTTACTAACCAGAATTCCATCTCTCTCTCTCCATATCTGTTTGTGAGTCGTGTTCACATTTTCAGTTTCAAATATAAGTCCTTCTTTCCTTCCTGTATAACACATGGCCATTCACTACACAGACTCACCTACTGTTTTGTTTTAGTGGACATTTCCCAGTGCACATTTCCCAGTGCAAGCAATCAGAGCCCGTTCAATTTACACCACAACAACTTATCCTGCAGAAGAGGGTTTCTTTCCTTTAAAGCTGCCTGTGGCAGCTTAACATTCTCTGAATCTACATTGGTCTTAACTGTAATAAAGACAAAGTCTACCCTTAAAACACTGCCTATTAAAAACAACTTAGGTCATCACTAGTAGCTACACCACCTAGAAACCTTTGTGCGGGTTCCACTGAGTGAAACTGAAAATACTAATCAAAATATGCCTTGTCAAGAGCAGATGGGAAGATGCAGTGTATGTTGAAGACAAGTTATTTGCACTCCCGTACATGTTGATCAAAAGTTACAGGATGTGCTATATGCCGATCTAAGTCACAGGACAAACATGTAATATGACAAGCTTCCGAACAAATCCCTTTATAGTTCGTGTATTTACACATTCCTCTGTATTCCCTACCCACAGCTGATTTCAGTTTACCTCGGACTTGGCAAAACATGCAGACTCCTACTCATGAAGCAACCTAGTTAGGCTCTCGTGTTATCTCATAGCATATCTTCGGAGATGCAGAAGAAAGGAAAGTATCCCTCATAAACTTAAACATAAACAAAAGCAGCATGTCAGTTAATTAAAAATTTAAAAAGAGAAACATTTCCATTCTCTCAGAAAACAATGCAGTATATTTTGTTTTTTAACTTCTTAAGTCTTTTAACTTCTTAAAACTTTGTTTCCAGATTCTTTTATTATTAGTATTATTAGAAAGGAGCTTAGTGAAGCACAGTTGAGGAGATCTTTCAGTTTCTAATAGTATTTTCTGAGAGTGAGACTGGAAATGTTTCTCTCTTCTACAGTTTCACTGAGGATGAACTGCTTGCAGTGATTATTTCAGAAATGTTTTTCAGATCTGACATGCAGACTTCAATAAAATATGCCAGCAGCAGCACAAACTGCTTATTGCAGTCGTTCACTTAATCTTATATGTATTGTGGTTGCATAATAACCCCTGCCACTGTCTGCCAAATTATATTTACATGAGCTCACCTCATGGTGCTTGAGTACTCCCTTCAAAATACACAAAGATTAAATAACTTAGACCTTCTGCACACATCTATCTTACTCAGAGGTGCAGTTTGAAGAAATGTATATTGTTGGTCATCTCAAGAGGTGTTTGTCTGTCCTCCTTCAGGCACTTCTGTTTGCACTGTGCTAGCAACTCAACATGTGTTGAACACTTGTAACAAGAGTTACTTGTACAAGAAAGGTAATTTTGTGCATCAAGCATGCCCATCCTGTAGCCTGTGCCCAAATCCACAGCCAACCAACATTTGTATAAGACCCCAAAGGCAAAAAAAATGCCGCTTGGTGATTCTACCTATATAAATATATATTGCTTCCTTCCTAAGAAATTACATTCCTTCCAGCAGTGTACTGAATTCATCATGACAAATGCTGACAGCACTCACAAAATCGGCCCTTTTTACCTCCCTGCTCTGGTCTGCTCTGGCTGCTACTGAATCCGATGCAGAATCTCCCACCCAGTGCTGCTCCCAGCCCCCTGCCCGCAGTCTGGCATCTCCCTCTTCCCCAACGCTCTGCAGCTCCAGGTGCTGGACGCATTCACGCAGTAAGGACACACAGCCCCAAAACAGCCCTCGCTTCAACTCTCAGGGGCAGAGATCAACTCGTAAAATTGAAGAAACCGATGAATGGATGAAACTGAGGGTTTTTTTGTTTTTGTTTTTTTAGTGGTGGAAGAGGGAACTGCCAGGCAATATTCCCTTACAATACAAGATACACAGAAAAGACTGAGTTAAGTTACATCTGATGGGATGCAGTGCAATATTTTGTTAAAGGATAACCAAAAAACCGCCCCCAAAACTAAGCTCTATCTATTCTACAAGCATAAAGAAAATCAAGTAAGTGTATAGAGGATATTCAAAAGAGTAGCTTTTGAGTTTTGTAGCTGGGTAAGACTTTCTGACCAGATCTATAATTGCCTTCTTGCATGACAATCTGAAATACATCATTCAAACATTTAAGAATAGGTTTACTCCAACCCAGTAAACTTACTTAAAGACACATTTTTGCTTATAGGCTTTGCTTTTTCATGAATATTTAAAAATACTATGTATTTTAACCACTTAAATACACAGCTTTCTAAGATTTGCAGGAAACAGATTTCTATCTAAAGACCTATGGAAATTTGGAAAATATCTATTCATGCACATAGAAGTCTGATGCAATAAGTAAGACTTATGTACTCATACATAAGTTTGTACTCATACACCAAATGGCTAAATATTAAAAGTTTTCCGATACAGTCAAATATATGCTAGATATTTAAAAATCTATTCAGCATAAGTTTTAGTACATTTCACCATAAGTTAAAATTGTAATTGTACTTCATGTGCTGAGCTAAGAGCTGCAGTTAAATTGGAGTATTGGGAGGGTGGAAGGGAGCCCCACCTCTTTCCTCAGCACTACGGGGAGCAAGGCCAACTTTCCAAGCTGCTGAGGTAAACACTCACCAGAAGATAAAATCCAAGGAAAAGGCAAGTAGCACCTGGCTTAAGGTTTTCTGGAATTCCTCACCTTTCCTACCAGCAAATAAAGCAACTGTATCCTGGGAGGAGAAGCGGAGCATCAGGACTTTGGTTTTGTGCATTTCTTATACTGTTCAGAAGTAGCCGGAGATAGAGAAAAAAAAAGTGTCAGGCTGGTTTCTAGGAGATGCATTTAAGCAGTTTGTTCATGCAAAGTGGGTTTTGCATTATTACATCTGCCATGTATCTTGACACATACAACACCCTTTTAGAGGCCTCAAAAATCTTATCAAACTGAAGATGTTGAACCAAGTATTTGAAATTTTTGCAGTCTCCTGTTTTAACTCTGATTTGTATCAACACAGCACTTCCATGCAGGTTAAATACAACTCCTACTATTTTTATAAGAGGAGAGGGAGCACCGAGGAAGGACTAGATGCTGCAAACAGACATTTACTTGAATGGCAGATAAGGGCTTCATTAGGTGGCACTATCTACTCCTCCTGTCATCATAGGACCAAATACAGCTTATCTTCCTCACACACCAACAGCAAAAATCCATGTAAGTTACCTGGAGACAAAAAGCTGTAAGTTACAAGCTCGTTGCTATTGTTCACTACAGGCAAAAATTAGGGCACATTCAACCTCCTGTCTATTTAATACATTGTCTGGGAAGAACACACAATTCCCTTGATGTTGCCCTTACCAGTGAGGAGTCAAAAGAGCTTTTCCCAAAGCAGGGCTCAATCCTGAAGGTGAACAATGGATTTTACTTTTGATAAGAAATGAGAGGGTAAAAGTTCAGGAAGTCCACAAGTGACCACATCAAGTTTGATTGCTGTTTTGCTTTCTTACCTAAAAACGTCCTAAAATACCCTGTGCATCCCCAGCAAGAGTTTGATTTGAGCAGAGCTGGGTGGCCAAAAAAACTAAATGGGCAAAAATTTTTTAAGGAATTGAGTACACCCTCCGCAACCCAAAATTAAAAAGGGAACATTCAGTGGGATTCAAGGCACTTTATTAAGACATTTCTATTTGAGTTACAAATGGCAAAGCAAAATACAACAGTCTTCGTTTCGTAAGTGATCTCATATAACACAGGAGTATGCTGCCCACACGGCTGCCAAATTTATATACAGCAATTTGAAGGAATGAAAAATACAACCCTCTATTTCTAGCTACATAATGTTATTTTTAGGGACATTGTCATAAACCAGCACAAAGTATTAGTATTTTGAAGTATTTAAAAAATTAGATTTCTGTATAATCACTATCCTCTTTTTCAGAAGGTCATATTAAAACCTTTCAGAGATTATAATATAACAAAATAAATGCATAGATGTATAGACCTCTTTTACCCCTTTCCTTTAATGGCAATTAATTTGTTGAATATTTAATGCAATTTTACTAAAGGAAAAGAAATATACTAACATTCCATTCATCAAATGCAAAAATATTTTAAATTCTGTACTAACCCCAGGAGGTTATTACCAACCTTCCCTAAAATAACTATGCTAGTAGTTTTATTTTACTGATATTAAACACCAATGCCAGATAATCATATGCACTGCAGTGCTAAAACAGCCATTTCAATCTGGTATATTTTTGGATTGTATGAATTCTTCATTAACATCCTACTTTTTTTAAAAAAAATAGTTTGATAAACTATTGCATTTTGCCATATTGCTCATCCAGGGAAGCCAGAGAAAGTGATGTGTTAATTTTCTTCTGTAGCTATGGTCACTATTTCAAAACATGTTCTATTAAAGTTAAAATCCCACAAGGATATCACAGGGCCCTGACAAGGCCCTAAATATACTTTTTAAAAATATGTCATTTGGATAAAATTTACACTTGAAAGTTTAAATTTGCATTTCACTCTATCTCCACAAGTATCATGGTTTTAATAAAAACTAAAACTTTTCAAGAGATCTTTTGGAAGCAAAACTTTTCCTTTCTTTTATTTTTAGAATGCTTTAAACACTTTTGCTGGTGGATGTTTTATATAATTTTGCTGTATTA
>JAWLRI010000157.1:1202818-1219027 GCA_034781795.1 Crypturellus tataupa
TGTGCGGGCAGCGGGTGGCAGGGACAGGGGACAGGGCGCACGGGCAGGGACCGGGTGCACTGAGCGGGCAGCGTGGGCTGTGCGGGCAGCGGGTGGCAGGGACAGGGCAAACGGGGCATTCCAGCTGCACCGTGTGCAGGGCAGGGAGAGGGCATGCAGGCAGGGGCGTGCAGGAATGTGTGGCAGCTTCCAGGGAACAGGAGCAGGGACTGCATGCACCAGCTGCACAAGGTGCAGAGGTGGGGAGCACGGGCATGGGATGAGCAAACAACTCATGCATGGGAAGTGCAGGAATTGGGAGGCAAGTCCAAGGAATAGGGCGCACGGGGGCAGGATGCGCAGGCTGCGTGGGTTCGCAAACTGCCGTGGGGTTTGCAGGCACACAGGTGGCTGTGGGGCACTGCAAGGACAAGGTGTGCAGGCAGGGACGGGGTGCACAGGGACAGGGTGCGCTGGCTGCGTGGGGTGCACAAGCAGGATCTGGTGTACGGGAAGGGACTGGGTGCTCCAGCAGCTCTGGGGCACAGCAAGGGTGAAGAGCATGGGCAGGAATAAGGGTGCACGGAAACAAGGCACACAAGAACAAGGGGTGCACGAGGTGCACAGGCAAGCCCCGGGGCAGAGCACACAGATGGGGATGGGGCATGCAGGAAGAGATGGGCAATGAAGGCAGGAATGGGGTGTGCGGCAGGGATGGAGAGCACAGCAATGCAGAGGTGAGTTTCAGAAGCACAGAGATGGGCACCCCGGTGGTCCTTACACACCACGCCAATACACATCCCTAGGACACTTGGGGAGAAGAGCTCCAGTGCATGGTGGCGTGTGCTGTGCACGTGTCTTCCTGGAGGTGACCTGTCTGCGGGTGCTGGATGCTGGGGAAAATTGGAGCCGCTCCATGCAGCTTTGTGGGATGGCCCTATTGTTTGAGGATGCTGGCTGGTACCTGCTACTCCAACATCTGCTAGTGGAAAAAGCAAAATACAAACTGTGGCAATCAAATTGGAGTAAGAACCTGGCCGAATTTGTGTTGGCAGCTTGTTAAAGGTTCGTGGCAGCTCCTATAAGTCTCTTGCAAAACCACAAGAAAATGTATTGTTATTATACACTTTTCTAGAGCTCCCACCATGAGCCTGTTTGAATGCTCCCATAGCGTCTGGGCACACGATATTAACATACTTGGATTATCCCTGGAAAATGCACACCTCACTGAGAAGCCAAATATATCATATGGGAATCCTAAATAAAACTGTATGTTGATGAAGCAGCATGTGTGTGGATTAAAGACTACTACATCTCTCTTCATCTTTTATGCATTATGTCAGCTATTGTGGAGAAAGTTTTTGCCCAACACGGAGAAGGCAAGTTGGTTTTAATACTTCACTCTGAAAGTGCTAGCAACTCTTTTGCTTGGAGATTTTAACCTATTTCATCTGGTTCATCTGGTAACTCTCCACAACCTGTTATTTCTACAACAAACAGAAGTACTAAGGTTAAAATTTCATATCTTCTCTTTCAAGTACAGCTACATATAACACAGTAGCTTAAACTGAGAAGTACTTGCTTATTCAAGTACATCCAGGAATAAGCCATGAATATACATGAGAGATGAACATGTGGATTTTTTTTGTTTGCTTTCTGAAAACATACAGTCAGGCAAAGATGTAAACATTCCTCAGTTCTTGTTTTTATTAGCATGTAATTATAGAGGCTGAAACTCCTGTATGAATAGTGTGGTCTAAAATATGTCATAAATACTCCGTGATCCAACGAAAGCAATTTGGCTGAACAAAACATGACATCCAATTTGTCAGGAATGAGCTGTTTACAAGGTTCACGTTGTAAGCGACGCTTATCTTTTAAGAAATGAAGAGGACATTTCCTGGCATTTACAGCTGTCTGAAGGGCCCGAGGGTTCAAGGCAAAACTGAACTGGATGTTAATTGTCAGGAAATGTTTCCACTGACATTTGTTACTACTGTTGTTACGAATAATGTGATAATAGTGCAAAAAGGATATGATCTATCCATGCTCACACTGGCTCCTGTGCTACAGGTGATTACACATTCCTTTGGCACTCAAAGTCCATCAGTGTTTTCTAGCATCAGTGTACGAAAGAGCAATACTTTTTTGTTTACAGTCATGTCTAGAAAAATAGTAGAGTTATGCATTAATGTTGGGAAGTGGGATAAGGAGGTGTTTCTGAAAGTGTAGTTTTTTCTTCCCTAGTCATCAGACATGAAGGCATAGGGCAACAATATTTCTGAGGTGGATGTACAGTAATCTGCTTCTCATTCACAAACAATATTGTCAGGCACAAATTACCAGACCTATACTGTCGTCAGCCCAAGAAGCTGAGGAGAGTCCGAACGATCTAAGAAAAAAAGACATGCATAATCAGGCTTCCTGAATTGTGGCTCTTCCTGCTCAGAAAAAGAGTTAGGTTAACAGCCCTGATGTCATGTTTAGCATTGGCCAGAGGAAGACGAGTCACATACTTAGCAAGAATATGCTTTTAGACTGCAGGCAGGCTACGCTCTTCTCAGAGGATGCAGCTTTTCCCTCCCAGCAACATAGCTTCGTTACTGCCAGAAAGGATTGTTCCGTCTCTCTCCCCATTTCCTATGTCACTTCTTTATTTCCTGCAGAAAAGACTTCGCATTTTTATGCACAGATTTGCAGCTGTAAATTCAAGCAAAGTCTCAGGGTAGGCATAATACGTTGCAGGTTGATGTTAAATTAACCATCTGAGGCTTGAGGCATTTTGCTATATTGGCTACAGGATTACACAGTGTGTTTGGCTGACGTGCTCATTTCTACTGCAGCACAGATATCCCACAGTCCTCAATATTTCCGCAAGATTAATTTCAGGGGCCTCGGTTTACAGTGGCCCAAGACCTACAAGTGGGGCCGTATTTCCATTTGGAAATGCGTGGTTTCCACCCACCTGCTTGCACTAGTAGAACTTACACCCATTAGTAAGCAGTGACTAGTGTTATTACACTCTCCTTTTCTAAATGTGCAAAGTTATCATGACACTTTGGTCCTGCTTAGATAGTTTGAGTTTTCTGAATATCCAAGCTCTCTGATGTCTCACAGAGTAGGCTGGCCTTTTTGTTTTTCCTGATACGCTAAGTCCTGGTCAACATAAACAGTGAAGAGCCCCAGGACTTTTCCTTTAACGCTTGACTATATTTTGAGATTTTTTTTTTAAATTTACATTCCAAAGGTAGTGTTATTTCAGATAGAGTGTAGATGAACTGTACCATATGAATAAATATCTTCAGATTCCTTTTGTTCTGCATTTATGGATTGCACGTTGTTCAACAACAGTAGTAAATAGCAAAAATGACCTTTCTTTATCACCTTGCATGATTACAACTGGACTGGCATGATTATGATGTTAAGTTTAGGTATTAAATAAATAATTACCAGTTGAGAGAGCCAATTATGCCACCAAAGAAAACAACAATATTTGAAATCTGAAATACATCAGTAAACTAAAATTCTCCTCCCTGAAAAGTTTATGGTTTTCCTTAGATTATGCAGTTTTGATGGTTTAGTTACATCTCATACTGCAAAGTTGTAGAAGATTCAACTTCTAAAACTGTCTCTTATCCAATAGTATAAACTGTGGAGCAAATTGTCTACAACCTTTTTCTTCCTTTTTTCCTTCCCTTCATTTTTCCTTCCCTTCCCTTTTTCCTACTGTGTCCCTTTTCCCTCCCTTCCTTTCTCTTTTTCCTTCCTTTCTCTTCCCTTTTGCCTTACCTTGCCTTCCTTTCCCTTTTGCCTTCCCTTCTCCTTTTCCTTCCCTTTTTTCTTTCCTTCCCTTTTCTTTCTCTTCCTTTTTTCTTCCCTTCTCTTTCCTTTCTTTCCATTCCCTCTTTGCTTCCCTTTTCTTGCCGTCCAGGGAAGCCTTTTCCTTTTTCCCTTTGCTCTTATTCCTCCTCCTTTTTCTGTTTTCCCTCTTCTTTGTCCTAAACCAAAGTTGGCATTTCATTAGCTATGTGCAAGTATCAGCTGGTTTTAATCTGTTGGCATCTGCTGGCATCCATACTGACATCACCTTTTAAAACTCCAGTTGCACGATTTCTTCATTACATCCGCGTTTGGAGATACTGATCCATGAAACACCCCATTATTACAATGGTGGTCTTAAAAAGGCTTCAAAATCAGGCCCCCTATGAGCAGCAACAGCATGTGATAAATTAGTAAATAAATGGTTTAATACTACAGTGTGGAAAAATGACAAGGAATTTATTTGAACGTGTAAACATTAAAGTTACTTTCTCTGAAAGGCCAAGGTATATCCCTGTAGTAGTAGAAACTTATCAACCATTTTATCTTTCTATATTTAAATACAGAGTTAGTTGGAAATGGTTTAGAGATAGAGAAGCCAGACTGAATTATGGGATCTTAACTTAAGTGAGTGAAATATTTAAGTGCTCGGAACACTTAATCTCCTGATTTTGGCTTGTTCAAATCTCAAGCTCAGAACGTGACAGCGTTTGTTTTTTCTTAACGTATATAAAAAAATGACATCACAAACTGTTAAGAAAACAATGCAGTGCAACCTCAGGTTTCGGGGGGTGGTTTGGTTGTTTATTTTATTTTATTTTTTTTTTTTTTAGGTTTTTTTTTTTTTTTGAATACTTGCTTGTTTCATGGAAGAAAACCTGTTCTTTATATAAGAGCTCCCAGCAGAGACTGCATCTAAAACACTTAACATTCCAAAGCATAATAACGCATATAAACTCTGCTGGGTGAGGCTTTCTGGGTGAGGCTTAACTAGCTGTACAAGACCTAGGATTAATAAAAATAAAAAGTTGTTGAAATTGTCATAGAGTGTTTAAAGACCTTTCCAAATCACTTACCATATGTTCAGCAATATGCAGGGGATGCTTAAATATTAAGACATGTAACATCTGCGGAAGAGGCAGACAGATGCGGAGTTATTTTTGATTCTGTTAGCACCTCATGCATAGCTCAAAAGTCTCCGTACTTGCTTTTTAATTGGGAAATGGTCACAGGCAAGGTTCTGAATTTAGTTTCAAATTAAATTAGATAGGACTAGGATGATTCAAAGCCTTTTTTTTTTTTTTTTTTTTTTTTTTTTATATTTCCTTTTTCCAAATAGGGAAACCCCAGAAACGGAAGTCAACAGCCCTGCCAAACCTTGTGATCGTGTCTGCACCAAGAGGTGCATCAATTCAGGACAGCTCTGGGGTAGCTGCCGCTGGTGGATCTCCACTGTTATTTAGGGAAGAGGGAAGACTGCAGTGTGAGGAGTACTAGTCCTTTGCTTTGTAAATGCTCTGTCTGCTGTGCAGGAGTCCCTAAGCTGAGTTGGGTTGGGTATGGGTATGAGACCTATAATTGAAACTATAGGTCTCATAGTTCCTTGTTAGGGTCTTTTTATATAGGACAAGACAGACCAATCCCAGAAGTGCTGTGATGTCTCAGAAAGGGAAGTTTTCCCCAAAGTTCTCCCTTGACACCCGTTGCAATGAACCTCGTTCTTTTTCTCATGCCTGCAGTCTTCGCTCTCAACTGTTGCAACAGGAGAGAGAAGAACCAGGACTCTGTCACCTCCTTCGTTTTCCTCAGCCCTCCTCAATACTCAGAAAAGGGCATGGGATCAGAATAATGTGATCAGGCTTTGGATGAAGCTGGAGCTGGAAGGAGCTGTGGACATTCCCCTTCTTGCTGGCGTGCAAATGGCCATTTATGGTGTATAACCTTAAGCATCTAGCGCAGTGCCTTTATCCCCTACTGGAAAATCAAGTGGCATGGGAAACGCTCTGTCGATGCAGGAGTTCACAAGCAGTTATTCATTCCAGTTCCACAAAACATTTTTTGCTGTATTAGAATGGCACTCTCCAACACGATTCCTCTAACATGATTCAAGTATTTGTTTGCATATTCTGGTATTTTTTCCCTCATTAAAACATCGTGCTGGCATAGAAGCAATGCATTTTTTATTATTTTTGTGTGCTTATAGCATACCTGGAAAACGCTTTGCTAAAGTTTAGTATTTATTCCAAAACAAACAACTGCAATTTCTACACTCTGTCACAATGTTTTAGCAATATGCCTCTTAGAGTTTAAGTATTTCTTAAAAGTCTTATCTCATAATAAAAACAGACTAATTTGCCTTCTAAGGAACTTTTCAGTACTACAAGCTTTTGCTCATGATGCTCTCACTCCTACTGAGATTAATCATAATCAAAACTGAAGCTGGCTTCCTCCCTTTAAAGTGCATTTTCATCCCCAGATTCTTTCTGCAGTACTAAAGATGCTGGTGATTTCGATGACCTGCTGTTTTTGCACAATTTTAGCATAATATTCAGTCTGGTGTCACATGCAGTCTAAGGGTAGTTAAAAACCAGACTGAGTAATAACAGCAGGCTGTGAAAATACAAGTAATAAATAAACTAAAACCCTTTGAGTTCCAAAAAGAAATCCATAATCAATTTAATACAATTGCTTCATTTGCAAAGCCTGGATGCTGGGAAACAACCATCTAACTATGTTTGTTCAGCAATTCATTGTTGGATTTGTCACACACAACCTATTGTTTTTCTTGAATTGAAACCTAGTCCTCACAGCCAGGATCACATCCATCTGTGTTTAACAGGTTCTGAAACTTCCTTTTTGAGGTTTATGAGGGTACAAGGGATGTCTGTGATCATTCGTGTGCAAGGGGTTGGACTAGATGATCTCTAGAGGTCCCTTCCAACCTTAGGCATTCTGTGATTTTTATGATTCTATGATTTAGCTGACATCTTGTGCCAGGCAGGCCATTGGACTTCCTGAAATATTTCTGGTGTGAAATACAGCCTTTTGTCACATTTCCACTCCCATTGTAGATATTCTCCATAGTTCGTGAGTGAGGTATGTCTTAAGGTTTTCTTTGAGAAAATTGAGCAGACTTGATTTCCTGAGTCTTTCCTCAATCATTCAAGAACCTCTTCTCAGAAACCATTCCTTTTTATCATTCTGCACAAATGATGGACACCAAAAAACAATCAGCAGTACTTGCCTCCACGCCAGATATACCGGCAATATTCACTACTGCTTAGTTCTTGTTTTGTAAGCATTATACCTTTTGACGACTGAATCACACTGGCTAATGACATCAGCCGTGACCTCCAAGTCTTTTTGAGTGTCTGTTCCCCAGACAGACCTCCCGTCCATAGAATGAGTCCTGGGCTTTTGGAGTAGAATACATCTGATATAACAAAACATGCACAATCTGTTCCTACCTCAGTGAGCAAGATATCCCAGTGGTTCTCTGTTACTCAGATCACTATCACGCTATCTATCACTCAGATTTTTAGAGGATCAAATCAGTATGACAGCAAGCACTTTTGAGTGATCTGCCTGTTTTTATAGAATCATCATGCTTCTTCCTGGCATCCTGATTTGTATAAATAGAATGGTAGTAGTCTTGATAGAGATATTTTTCTTTTCATCATGTATTCTTTCCTTTTCTACAGAAGATGGACCAGTTTTCCAAAAAATGCAGTTATTTACCTTATTCCCTGTTGGCTCTTTACAGCTGCAATCTGGCTTCATTTGCTTACAAGACAGGAAGGCTTTTTAAGATGATAACTTAATCTTTTCCCTTTTGCATCTCCAGAGATCCCCAAGGTTATTTATAAACTGTACGTTATCCTGAAAAGCCCTGTCTTTTGACAGAGTTAGTGAAAACCAAAATACTTTGGTGTGATAAAACATCCAGTTTCAGGAAAAATTTTCATTTTGTTCCAACTTTTTGCTCCTCCAGTATTGAATTCACTTTCATATATTAATGTGAGGTATAGGGGAGCAGACCACCCACAGATCCTGAAATTAAAGGGCTGCATAAACAATTCATGTTTTTGAAAACTGGGCCTATCATCAGAGCTGCTCATGAGCCCAAATATTCTTTTGTGCCAGAACAACTTAACAGATTTTGGTGGAACTACATCTGATCTGCAGCTGTCTAAAGCAAAGGATCAGGCTCATATCTCTAGCTAGTCTCTGTGTAACGAAAATCTCTGTTCTACATAAAAATTGCCAGCATGACAGACCTTCTTTTCAATCAAACAGGTACAGGATGTGCATAGTAAATAATAGCATCTACATCTATCAGTGGCAATCACAGATGTCCAAACTGCTCTTCTTCCAAGTGATGATGGAAGAACAGCCCATGTGTTCATAAAGGCAAAGCAAACTGAAAAGTCTGGACAGTCTTAAGTAACCCTTCCTTTGGCACCAAGAAATACTTCACATCCCAATGTTAAAGGGCAACTGTAAAATAAAACAGAAATCCTGTTATCACTACGTGTTCTGCACCAAATGGAAGCAGTAGCCAACAATAATGCACATTACACCCTGACAGCTTGAAGCAGGACGTTATGAAATTCTGCAGGTGCACATGGGACTTGTTGGAACAATACTTGGTAAAAAATCCCATCTCTCCTTTTTGGAGTAGTTGCAGCAACTTCACATTCATGATCCTAAAGTGGTTCAATGAAGAACAAAATGGAGACTGTGTACTTTGTTAGGAGCTTTATCCGTGATAGAAATCCATTCCCCTTTCTGCTCTACGCACTAATACTCTATCTTTCCATTCATTTATTTAATGAGAAAGAAATTGAAGTGCAAAGTATTTTGGAACATCATATTTTAAAATTGCAGCTCTCCTGGCTTTTAGGACAGCTATTTATTTTAGCTCACATGGAGTCTGCTGCACCCTCAACAGAGTCAGAAAATGCCACTCAGTTGTCATCAGAACAGCGTATCGCTGAAGCTGCACCAACATCTGTGTGTCGTTCATGTAAAGCTGGAAGTCAAAATGAAAAAAAAAAAAAAAGTGTTCGTAGGTTAATAACCAGGCTCTTGAAGCAAATTGTGAAGCTCTGAATCAGATACAGACTTTGGAGGTAACCGTTCAGACATCAGAGGAGTTTGGTCCAACTGCTGCGGTGGCAGTTGCAGCCTGACTGTAAAGCTAGCAATGCCTTCCTACCTGAGAAGTGAAGAGCTGCATCCGAGCACTATGATCCCTGGCACTCTGTTGGCACGCCGTAGCCCAAAATCTGGCAGAGGTCCCATGTGCACCTGTGGTCCAACCAAAGCAGCCTGAGCCACATGGGCTACTGATAATATCTGGAGTAACAACTCATTTATAACTAACTTAAAAACAGAAACAGGGAAGTTTTCTTCAGCAGGAGCTTTTCCTTGGCCCCTGCAGACCTTTGATGCTGGGACCACCTCCAGGCCCGGGGCAAGCAAGCAGCAGACTGGGCCTCCGCCTACCACCGGGGCAGTCCTGTCCATCAGGAGGAGGCTGCACAGGGCCGAGGAAGGGGATGACTCGCACACATCTTTTTCGAAACGCCGTGTATGATGCCTGTGCACAGCCTGGCGAAGCTGTGGCACTGACGATAACCCCCGGCAGACAGCTGAGCTGCAGCGCTCCATAATTCACCAGGAGCTCCCTATGGGACCGGTGCCTGCTCCGCAAGCCGAATCAGCTTGCAGCCCTCATGGACTCAACAGAATGAGGTTGTCAACTGCTCATACGAATGCCGCACACTCACTTTTTTCATTTCTTTTCTTTTTTGAACAGAAACAAAAAAAAAAGAAGAAAAAAAAAGAGGTATTTCTGGAATATATGGTTCTTTCTAAGATTATACTTTGCAAACTATATTCTGCCCTAACAATCTTTCCCAGGCACTTCAATTACATACTATTTTCAATCTTGCTTTTTGCCTTAGAATTTCTTGGGATGTCTTTGATGTTATGCAAATAGCATCATCAATAGCTGCTCCAAAACTGCTTTGTGGGTCATTTTTATTCACCCATGTGTATAAAGGAAAGAGGAAAAGGCAGAGGTTGGCCTGTACCCCAGCATAACTTCTGGCCATTACATGCTATCAGCTAGATTCTGATCTAAGATAATAAAAAAATGGAAAAAAAAATAAAAAGGCAATATGAAAGTAATAATAACAGCTAGGTCTGGACTAAAACCTCTCAGACTTTCATGATCAGCAGTCAGGCATACTGGATCTGAATGCAGATGCTACCCTCTGTGGTATTCTCTATTGAAATCTAAACCCAACTCTCCCCTTGGGGAAGGTGTACCGATAGATCCACACTTTGGAGATTCTAACCTCCTTCTGACTTGCAAGAAGTCCAAACTGGTGACCAAACTGGTCACCTAAGTACAAAATGTCTTCACGCATCATTAATAAAATAAAACTGCTGCCAGTTTTCTGAATTTTGTTTTGAGTATACAAATATCCACATTACAGAAGCTATTTCTGCCACTGGTTTCAACTAACACTGTTTTATGAGTCTCAACAAAAATGCCAAGGAATCATCATGCTAACCAGCAATCCTGGACTGCTCTTTCATTCCCTTCCAGACCGATGCGCAAATGCCTTGTGGGACCTCATGGCACCACCAATTCTGTAACTACACATTGTGATAAGCACCCTCCGCAAACACAGGCATCCGAACACAGATTAAAATAGCTGTTCGCAAGAGCACTGCTCTGATTTCTGCAAATCATTTAACATACTGCAAAGAAAGGTATGAAGAGAAAGCCTTTAGGGAATGAGGAGACATTCCATCTTTTACTGAAGAGCTTATTCAGATTTCTGACTGTAAAAAATTAGGTTACAAAGTGACAAGTCCTGTTTTGTTAAATAAAAATATCTACGTAACAAACTATATGTACATTTTGAATATTGCTTTACAGAATAATTTAAAATGATCTTAAAATTTGTTCATAAGTCCTCTGTTAATTGGTTCAGGCTTTAAAGAAATCAAATTATTCTCTTCTTCATTAATTATATCTCCACAGCTGTCTCCTTTTCTGATCTGCATGACAGAAACACCGAGAATTGACCCACATCAATGCCTGTTTCTTTGAAGGGAGTATTAATCAGTTTCTTTAAAGTTAGTATTAATCAGATCTTCACCAGAAATTGGAACTGCGGATTCTAGGTGACATAATATTTTTTATATTGTAACAGAAACTATTGTCAAACATTAAACAGCACTTACATATAGGAAAAAAAAAAAAAAAAAAGACGTTTTCTACCTAAGGATTTTCTAATGATGGTAATCTGCTTTTCCATTGACTCTGTAAAGGAAAGAATAGTTCCTGTGGAAGTTTGATCTTGCATAATAACTACTGTGGGTGGAAGAAAGTGTTTCCTTCTCTACAGCCTACAAAGATGTTGGACTCTTGATTAAGACCAGTTGTTCATAGCACCAATTCCTTTATTGTAGACACTCACCCACTTGGAACAAGGTTTGCACCACCATGTCAAGAACATTAAGGTTAACATGATTAATCAGAGATAGGTGAACATTTCAGCCTCAACCACATTTACAGAAGGGTTTGTTTGCTTATGGAAAAAATAAGTGGAATTTCAGAAAATGAACAGATCATGGGCCTTGTACAGAGATAACAGTAATTCAAGAGAAAGAAATAAATCTTGGATGGCATAAACACTAGGGTGGAATGATTACCCTATAAAACTTGGCTCATCAACACAAGATACAAATCTCTTTATTTGAATACAGTGATAGGAAATGAAACTAGACACTCATTTGCAAAAATGTTTAATAGAAAATTTACCCAAGAGAAATTAGGCTTACTCGCAAAAGCTAACATATACTTAAAGAAGACTGCACCATAATGGAACAATCATCCAGTTTAAGTGAATTCCTTGTTTTATTGGTGAGAGAATGAAAGCATTTTGTTAGGAGGGTTAATATAAACAGATAAGGAGTCTTTGTGACTCTACTTGTTTGTGCAGCATTCCACACTTTCCTAAGAAAGCCTACAAATATTGCAAAAGGTGCATAACTTCTTCCTGAACAGATCCCTCCGGGGCTAAATCAAAATTAGTATTCAGACTGAGTAAATCAAGAAAGACATGTTTAATTATATTGCCAAGCAATATTAACTTCAAAATATATTAAAAGCTTATAGCCCATCAGTGTAAATGAAGACAATTTTTAAAGTCTCAATTGTCTTTTCCTCTTTGGACTTCATCAGTTATGCCTAACATACTTGCCAGAAATGATTATATTTTTAGACATAATGGAACAAAGGGAGTATAAGGGTTTGGCCTATGTTGGGTATTACAGGTCATATTTACAGATACTCTTTAGATATTCCCAGGAATTTGATTTAGTTATGGAAAAATTTCCTAAGTTGTTTTTTTCCAACAGTAAAAAAAAACACACAGTACAATAGTTACTTGTTTTTTGTTTTTTTTTTTTTACATTTTATTATACAGTAGTGATTCTCCAGAAAAGCATAGAAATATTTCAATATTGATATAATCCCTGGCTGCTAAATTACTCTCTATTATGCACTATTCTGATTTCAGAGTTGACTTCTGAAACAAACGACAGGAGAACATATTTGAACATTACATTTGAACAGTAGTTCTAAAAGCTAAATACAACACAGCTTTTAGAGAATAGGTGTCTACTATTATGAAAAAAAAAGGAATAATATGAACTGTCTCTTATTTGTGGCAGGAGCACAGCAGGAGTAGAGGGTGAGACAAGAGGGTGAGTCTCAGAATGCCGGCCTTGCGGATGAGTTTTGGTACACATTAGCACGCAGACGTATGGTTGCAGGTACCTCAATTCCCATGCTCCGTGTACGTGATATCTTCCAGTGTTGCTGAGGTGGTATCTGTCATAAACTGTGTTCTTGATGTAAGTCATGCCCTTTTCGGTGTAATAAGGAAACTAACGTGAGCCAACGTTATAACTCTGCTTTAATAATAACTAGAAAAAGAACAAGTAATAAGATAAGCATTTGTTAATAGACGCTTGGCAGTAAACAGGCATTGTAAAAATGTATAGAATGTATTAAAACACGTAAAAAAATGCATGCATGTAGACCAAAACTAAAATAGTATTGTAGGCAAAGTTCAGTGTATTTTCATAAGTAGTTTTCAATGTGCTTGGCAAACCAGGTCAGTGTAATGATTCAGAGTGTAATGATCCCTCTTTCACAGCCTGGAAATGAGTGGCTCATGGGGATGTGGTGGCTTTCTTAAGCCTCATTTACCTGGTTGTTTTTATTCACCCCATGAATTTATGCTTATTCTTAAGAGTCTTAAGAGTTCTAACCTGTCACGAGTACAGGTTTAGAGCAGATAGATAGACCTCAGGCAGTGTAACAGGGATCTGCTGCCTGCAAGGCCAGATCCTGTCTGTTGTAAAGCCTTCACTGCAGTAACACAAGAACAGTTCAGTTGATTCTGTCTGACTAGATTTTATATTTAGATATTTGTAACAATGACTTTGGAATACAATAAACTGGTTAACCCTTTCTTTCTGTTTTAATTCCAAAAATAAATAATAAAAAACAAGTATACTTCAAAATTTATGCTTACACATTTTTTTTTCCCTAGGTTTAAGTACATTTTCTCAGGTAAAGAATTCTTTAACATTATGCAGTTAGCCGGGACTGAAATTACCTTTACTTGAGGCATCACTGAGATTTCAGTACACAATGTGAAAGAGAAAGCCACAACCTTGTGAAAGGGAGATCTGTGCTATATAACACTCATTCAGGTACAAATTTTACCTCCCTCTTGCACTGAGGATAAGTAATGCAAAGATATTACTGGTAAGAGTTGGATTAGTTTTAGATAGGTTTTAGACTGGATCAGACTAGGTTAGACTTTAATGCCTAAATAGTTGACTTTCTTCTGCAGTCATACCAAAAGATGCTATATCTCATGAGCAAACTTACAGCTGTTTTCTAAACTTCATACTGTTTTTGCTATAAAAGATTCTGTGTGGGAATTTGTATTATATATTATTTATATAATACATATATATGTATATATAGGATTTACCTTAGTTAAGATGGGATTGTAAATTCATGTTTAGTAAATCACTTGAATGAAGTAAAATAGGTTTTGGTGCTTGCTTTTAAGTAAATAGTAAATATTTTCATGTCTAGCTTTTGGACCAAAGAATGTAACTTTTGTATATTGTATGTAACATACCCCTTAATGCCTTCAAACAGATCAATGTAGAGTCAAAAAGAAAAAGAAAAACAAACAAAAACAAACAACCAAAACACATGGGTTTCTCAGAAGAATCTTTCTGTAAACCACTTTCTTCTCCTGGACTTTAATGTTCTGGAGTAGTACCCTTACCCTGCAGTTTATCTTGTGAGCAAATATTATATTATGGATAGGAGATACAGGCAAAATAGACTAGACACGAGGATCTGATTGAGTTGACAATCTTTTTACCAATTCCAATAATTTGTTCTGAATTAAACAAGTTTGCAATTTCAATAAGATTAAGTAGTTTTTATTGGCTATTGGCTATTGGCTTGAAAAGGGCATTTAAAGCCTGATAAACTCTGCATCCCCATCTGCATTCACATTCATTCGCATCTAGTTTGGGAAAGGAGCAGGCTGTTCTCCGAAGAAGGGCAGACAAAAAGAGAGAACAGAGCAAAAATGGAGCACAACTTTTAGGAAAACCAGAACAAGTCACTGTCACAACAGGTGGTTCATCTACAATAGTTACAGTAGAATGGACAAGAAGGACAATCCAGACATCCTAAGATAGTGTTGTGACCAACGTCGCACCCTTGCCGTTTACGCCTGTCTGGTGCAAGGTAAGGAAAGGTCTCGAGTCCCTCAGTTATATATATATATATATCCCCAAATCTCACGGAATAAAGCAGTTTTCTCTTTTGATCATGAAGCATTGATGCTATGATCTCTCAGCCATAGCAATCATACTTGTCTGAAGTGATGATTAATTGCTCACCTGCAAGTAAAATTTAGAAAGGCACAACCAACTGTAAACACTAATAACTTAGTATACCAATATATTTATTTGCTCTAAAAAAGTTATATATTATGAGCCCTAAGATTTTTTCTGTATACTCAATTTCAGGCTTAATTCTCTGTTACATATAGCCTATCTAAACAATATATGTAAAACAGGCTCCTAGTATTTACATTTGCATATGCAGTATAAGGAAGTACTGCATTAATGTGAACTATATATTAATTCTATTAGAATAAATTTAGTTTTCACTTCTGTCTGGTGATTGAAAGACACTCCATAAATATGTCTAAACTGGGGATGAGGTGCCTAGATCCACATGCATTCCCTGGCCACTTCCCAGCTGCTGCTAAGACCCTGCTTGCCCCGGTTGCCTCTGGAGAAAGCTGGCGTGGGAGGTGGAGAGGGGACATTTCAGCCTCCCATCAGCACGGAGTGCACGCTGTGGTGTGCACCAGTGACTCCACATAGGATTCAGCACTGCCAAGCCCCTGCATGACCATGCCTTGTGAGCTTAGTAGCCGCCCTGGGAATTGAAAGAATAAAATCAGGATTTGACCAGGAATTTCTTTTTTTCTGATTTATAGTTGGTCAAAAATTAGGTGATACAATCTGATGTTTGAAAAAAAAAGCAAGTTTGAATACTTTTCCTTGAATATGAAGTGTTAATTCTGAACCCACAACTTTAAGCTGTGGACTGATACTTACTGACTTCAACAGAAGCTGAGAGAGCATCAGAATAACTGAAGATATTTTCTTCAATGGCCTTATTGCTTTTAAAATTGTGTAGGACTGTCCTCTGATCCTGATCCTTCCTAGATGACTCTACCTCACTCTGCCTGCCTGAAACAAAGGTTTCAAGGAGTCTCTTTGTCAATCAACCACTTCAAGGCATACAAAAAAGTAAGCATGAACATTGCTACAAAGCTTGCTTCTTACAAAAAAGAAAAAAAAGAAAGAAAGAAAAAGGAAGAAAGAAAGAACACAAGCAAAGAAGAGAAAAGAAAAAATCTCCTGCTGTGTCATCACTGGCTTGGAAAGCAGCTTCACAACAGCAGAGAGAGGAGGCAGAAGGGCCCTCCAAGATTATCCTGCTGGTATTGCAATCTGGTTTAAAAGCACATGGTTTAGAAGCAAGGAGTATCTAAATCCCCCTGATGAAAAACAAAAAAATTAAAAAACACCCCCCTATTTAAATATTTGAAGTGTGTGGAGTATTCAAGACTCCGGCAGAGGAGCTGAGGAATGACACAGGAAAACTTTCAAACTGAAAGCAACTTGCTTCAGGAGCATGTCCTGAGCACTAGCTGCAGAATGTACCCACATACCTTGCTTGTGTATGCAATTTCAGAGAAACATTGA
>JAWLRI010000157.1:1229390-1243890 GCA_034781795.1 Crypturellus tataupa
GGGGGTTGGACTAGATGACCTCTAGAGGTCCCTTCCAACCTTAGGCATTCTATGATTCTGTGATTCTATGATTCTATAGTAATCTACCAGGGACGTGCTTATGAAGTTCCCATTTGTACCTCACAAGTAAATCATGCCCTATAGTATGTAAGAGAGAGGTGAAAGTCAGTGAAAGTCAGAGTTTTTCTTCCAATTTGATTTGAAGGAGAGATTACTTGCATATGCCAAATCTGGTAGGTGGTTAAATTGTGAGCATATCTGTTGATCACACCAGGCAGATAGCTGATAAAACTTACCATCAGGAAGCCATCATCACTCTTCAGTGAAACCTGCTTTATTTACAATGTAGTGATTCACATTCAGACACAGAGGAAGATGACCATGCCCAGCAGCCAATCTTTTAAGTGCTCTTTTGGGGGGTGCAGGAGGGAGGAAGAGAAGAAGGGAGGAGGAGAGAGTCTTCTTTCCTTGGCAAGGAAATAAACCTCCATAGCAACCGTCCAGGAACTCAAAGTACAGATTAATATAGCAAAGACAGACTGCAAACAAACAGTAATCCAGCCTCCTTTCAAACTCCTTTTGGAATTCAACAAACTGACATATCCAAAACTTCATTTCTGATCTCCTAGGAATTCTCCTATTTTAAACACATAACCCTGCCCATAAGTTTCTCAAACTCCACATTAAAACAACTTGGGTTTCTTGCCCCTCTATCCTATTTCAAAGAGTGTTAGAGGATCTTAGCTCCCTCAATGGTTACAAACACTGTTATTATAGTTAGTGTGTTAGCATTCAGTTAGTACAAATTTAAAGGTAACTAATACATAACCATTTGAATATGTATTCTTATTATTCTGTAATGTAAAAAGCTTTTCCTCTTTCTCGGATTCTCTATTTTACAAATCCTCATAGTAGTCCTTCTGTGTACCTGCTCCCGTTCCAACTCATCTTTCTTCAATGTAGGTGATGACAGCTGTATGAAATACAGTATTACTAGCACTTCCCTGACTTTATGAAAAAAATTTTTATGATAGAATTATAAGAGTATTTTGTAGCTACTATATATTGGCTCCTTGTAGGCAAACTCCAATTGACTAGGATACTGGGGTCTCTTTCTTCCTCAACTATCTCCTTTTAGTGAGTTTCCCACTTCTGTCATTATTACTCATGTCTAATTCCATGGCTATACACTTGCACTATTAAATCCTATTCTATTTCTCTTTCCAGTCAACAAAATCATTAGCATCTTCCAGTCTTATGCTGGAGGACAAATACTACGAGCACCCCTAAAGTTGCTAAATATTTCCATTAAAAACATAAAGAATGAGGAAAAAAAAAGAATCAAACTGCAATTCTAGACTAAAACTGAAGGTCAGTTCTGATTCAGGTATTTCAGTTACTACAGCAGGACTAAATATGACTAAGAGATCCGACCCTGGTGTGCATCCTCATGGTACCTGGGGCTGCACTGGTGGGGAACTAAAGGAACTTGACTAATGGAGAGGCAGCTTTGTAAAGAACATATGAAGGTCTTATGTTCCTCTGTGTCCACCCAGCAGTACTTGTCTGTGACACGACACGCAGGGTACATCTCACATTGTTCAAAGCCGATACTAAATACAAACAGGTGTTCAGTCTCCAAGCACTACCCAGAGCTAAATGCTTCCAAGTGTTTTCGGCCTCCCAAGTGAACAAAGCCCATTTTAAATTTACTCTGAGATTGAGCCTTCTAGAGTCTTCTTTAGCAACTGGCAACAGTCAGTATTATAAAATGCACCATCCGTAGGCTCATGCCAGCTGCCGTGAGAGGAAGACCTAAGCCACACAGGCATCGGATGCAGCGAGGTCTTGCAGAAGTTAGTAAGTCTTGTTTCTGACCAGCAAGGGGCGAGATGGACTCCATGACAGCGACACTTGCAAGCAGATGAACTAACGTCACCTCCTCACCACATCAGCTAATCAGAGTGGAAACACGGGTTTCAGACCCAAAGTTTGATCTGAAACTTTGCAGTAGTTTAGAAGGTTGTTCTTTGTGTGTACACTTAACGTTGAAAGCACAGAAAGATGGTCAAGCACAGTTCCTAACAGAGAACTGCCTTTGAAATAAATAGGCAAATTTGGCATCTTTCTGACTGTAATCACACTAAGTAAATGGAAATCCTTCCTTCCTTCCAAATAGGTTATTTATTACTTCAAAGAGGAAGAAGAGTTCAGGAAGGATCAGGAATGCACTGATAAAGTTAGACAACTCCTAATCAGCTAATAAATTCCATTTTACAGTGATTAATTTGAAAGACTTGACTATCTATAACTATACCAATCCACTATGTAACAATTTGCTTTAGGAGGGTATTTAGGACATTCTGTTAAGAAATTGTTTGAAAGAGCAATAAGAAAAAAATAAACTCTGGAAACCTTTCTATTAAAGAGTCCTTTTCTACTAAGAGCTCTTAATAAAATACTGTAAGGTTTGTACCAAGCATCCTGCCTGCAGTAGGAAACTTCCTGCCTGAAGTGACCACTTGAAAACATCCCTAAATTTTCCAAGACCTTTTTACTTGACCTCTAATTAAAACAACCACTGCTAGGCAACTAGTCTTTGCTGCTCTCTCGGGTAGTCACTTAAGACAGATTTTGTTTTATATTTATATGTGGAATAACTTAGTTGGCCCATCATTTTCTATATTTCCTTTGCTATTTATTATCTGGCATATTTGTCCTTGGATAAGAATATTTTTGCTGACAGCCATAATCCTGTATTTGTGACATAGCATTTTGTTGCCATAGAAATGAATGTAATGTCACAAATCCAGCATTACAGTGACTTAGACTGCTGGATCAAGTCAGAGGATGCTATAAACTAGAAAAGAGCAAAGCTTTTTAAGCTCAGTAATAGATGAATAGAGCAAAAGTTCTTTTGGGAGATGATTGGCAAGATTGTAGCTTGTTTTCAATGCTTTAAAACTTGCAGGTTAACTCTGAATCTTCCTCCTTTTATAGCCTTGAACTTTTCATGGTAAAAACTCCTACTGATTTTGAAAAGGCAGAACCTAGACCCAAAAGAAGACAAGGTCATAATCTAAAGTGAAAAAGGATTTGGAAAGGGTGCAGACAGTAGGATACCCACTGGCAGCTCTTTATACAAGACCTTTTCTTAGCAAATGATCTGTTTATTTCAAAAGCAGTTAGTTAGACAGCGTGTATGTGTTGAGAACAACCCAAATATCTCTCATACATCCTTAGTGAATCAACCAATGAGCTAATATTCAAAGTGGAAGAAGCCTGGCAAGAAGCCTTGAAAGCTTTTTAAGACATTTCTAGATCGAGCTGATAGAGAATCCTAAGAAATATTACTTAGCAGTAAATTTTCTATTCTTGAACTGTGAAGAGTTTAAAATTAAATGAGGCTAGGACACTATTATAGGCCATGGTATGAAAAAAGAAGATTGCTGCTGTGGTGGATTCTGAAAGAGTTTTGAGCAGCTGGATACCCATGGTCAGCCCTTGGAGCACCAGATACCCAAATCCTGCCCCATCTGGGCAGGGGCCCCCAGCACACGCAAGGATGTGCACTGCACATACCAGGCGCCCAGGGAGGCAGCAGGCAGCGGAGCGCAGCGATGCCAGCGCAGCAGAGGAAGGGTAAAATGAGAACAGGAGCACCTAAAGCAACCAAAATAAAGCAGCACTAGAGGGGAAAACATTTCACTAGGTTTGAAGGGGGAAAGCAGACAATGAAAAAACAAAGGGACATTATTTGCAGAAGACTTGAGAGCAATTCATTTCCTTTTTTTTTTTTCTTTATTCTCTTTTATTTAAGGAAATAGCATTTCACAGGACTAAGACTGTCAGTATCTGTCTGACTTTTCTTGACTTTCCTGTATTTGCATTTCCTCTTCTCACTCCAAGGAGCTTTGCAACTTAAGTTCCTTTCCCAGAGTAGTACCTGAATCATAATTTCTGCCTGTTTTTTTTTTTCATACTGTCTTACCCACAACTGAGCCTTCCACAAAGAAGCCATTTTCATGTGACATCTTCATTCATCTTGGTGAAGAAATGGGAAAACACAAAGGAGACAAGAACAGTAAATTCACAGCAAAGTGACTATTGTCGGCGAACAGGCATGTTTGATGAAGTCTGATATGGCATTTTTTTCCATTAGATCTCAAATCACCTATGTATGAACAAAGTTTCATCATTGTTTTTATTCTAAAACTGGAAAGAAATGGTGTCAATAGGCCTCATAGACCAAAAAAAAAAAAAAAAAGGTAGAAAACAACCCTTCCCAACATATTATCATCTACTATACAGTCTTGCTGAAAGGTAGTTTGGAATCATGAGAAATCGAAGAAAAAGCAGAGGGGAAATATTGATTCTTTGGTAAGAGAAGGACTTCAAATACTCAATACTTCATTCAGCAATATTTCATGATGTTTACACAATGCAAATGGCTGTCAGCATAATCAGATACATTTCTAGCCTGCAGTCCTGATGTTAGCTAGAATACCTTGTGGTTGAGCTCCTACCTCTCCCTTTGGCCCCGGTGCTCCTGCAAGCACTTTAAGCTCAATAGGCAATAGGATGAAATTACCAGAAAGTGTCAGTGAAGAACAGCTGAAAGCTAAACTATTTCTAAGGAACTGCAAAACCTCATTTTGAAGATGAGCAGGAAAAATAAATCTTCAAAGAGCTCCCTAAGCTATCATCTACCGAAATATTACAGCCAGGAAGCAATTTCTATTAATTCATTTAATCATGGAAGGTAAAAAGTGTTTCCACTCTATGCTGATTGAAGCATGAACCAAGAGTCATTTTACTTCAAGTATTTGCGCTTGTACCTAACCAGGAGGAATGGTTATAAGCAAATGAAAAAGATTTTGACAGTAAATTCTGTTAGGTATTTTTTTCAGATACTTGTAGAACTGCTTGAGGAATGTAACTCTCAGATGCAATTCTTGTTAAAGCTCCTGGAGGTGAAACAGTTCAATTCACTCCCTAAACACAAGATCTGGGTCCTGCAAAATAGAACAACACCTCAGGTTTCAGTTAGGGTCATATCAGCATAAACCAGCATATATACAGAATAAATATTTGCCTTAAATAGGCGCAAACAAGTATTAAATTGATGCATTTTATTATGTGAAGTGAATAGATAAGCGCACATTGTAGCAGGTTTTGTAGCTGTTAGAGTCAGGACTCTGAAAGCTCTTCTCACCACAGCAAACTCACATTTAGAATGACGACAGTAAGTGTTATCTTAGCTACGGGCATCTATGTTTAACAAAATCAGCCATAATAATGATATTTGACTAACAAACGCTTCTGAGATACCCAGAGAATAGGTATTTTGCTCAGGTGCACAGAATGAATCAAAGTAAAACTAGATATACATCCTGAATCTTACACCTTATAAGTTTGAAATTACGTAGAAAGAAAATGTTCAATATTTTGAACTGGCAAATTCAGAATCACCTAAGGATCTGCTAGGAAAAAAAAAAAAAAAAAAAAAAAAAAAAGGAAAGAAAATATAAATTTTATTATAAAAGTATTATTTGCATGAATTGAATCCTCGTTCTAAGACATTTAAAATACAGTGGAAAACTTAAAAATCATTTGACAGACAATAAAAAAACTTTGCCTGACCAAGCATCTAATGTAGGCTGTAATAGAGTTTAGTGAAGCCATTAATCTAGATAAAATATTCTGGACATTACTTTGTCAGTCGCTCACTACCTGAGATCATGCACCAACCCTTCTAACTCAAATTTACCTTTTCACGAGCCACTTCTGAGACCCTTGGAAGAGAAACACAGAGTTCAAAGTATTAATGATAAAGTAAACAAAACTCCGTAATAGCTGCTTTCTGAGAACAAACGAAAAATGAAGCAACCTATTGAACACTTTCAAATGTAAACAGTATTTCCCTCTTCATCACCAAGATCCTTCTAAGACAGTGTGACTGAATGGTATGCAAGCCCTTCCCACTGCTCTACAGGTACTTATATGTATCTATTTCTTTCTGCCTTGGCTTGGGGCCAATTGCTGAAAGTTGCTGAAGGTCTGGAAGTAAGACAAAGCCTTCCTAGTTTTGCATAAAAATGAGCCATCAACTCATTTGTGAAAAGGTTTCTGCTTGTCATCTATCAGTTTATTTTTTGTATCACTGGCCGAAAGTGTGTATGAGCCTTACGTGACTACTTTACTCCCATACACTGTCTCAAGAAGTGGTTTACCATATATCAAGGATCACTCAATTATTATTATATATTTTTTTTCACTGTATAGGAATTCACGTCTTTCCTTGATTATATCAAAAAAGAACTAGGACTATGCAGCTTCTTTTGCAAGCTGAAAATATGCAGAGAATCCAGAAGTGTGCTAATAATGCTTCACATAGGCTTGTATTGAAAGAGAGAATTGGAGAAGGAGAGAGAGCGAGAGAAAGAAAAAGAGAGAAAGAGATGAGAGAAAAAGAGAAAGAGAGAGAAAAAGAGAAAAAGAGAAAAAGAGAAAAAGAGAAAGAGATGAGTGAGAAAGAGAGAAAAAGAGAGAAAGAGATAAAGAAAGAGATAGACAAAGAGAGAGAGAAAGAAAGAAGAAAGAAGAAAGAAGGAAAGAAAGAAGGAAAGAAGGGAGGAAGGAAGGGAGGGAAGGAGTCAAACTGGAGAGTTTGACTGTCTATAATGCAAAATGTAATTATTTACATAACTAGAAATATCATTTCATACTCTTTTTAAAACATGCAACTGTGAATCTCCATCTTCTAATAATACTGAAAAAGAGCAAGCGTGAAAAAGGGAAAATTGCTTGTAAATGGCCTAGGGAAGGACAAGTCTAAACCTAAAAGTTTCAGGGAAATATTTCTGTTTAGTCTAAGGTAAAAAAAAAAAATCATTTTCAGTCAGAACAAACGTCTTTCAGAATATGAATATGCATAGTTACTCTTAACCACAGATAAAAGTTTAAAACAATCGAGTTTAAGCACTACACTCTCTGGGACTTTCTGTGGAGAATCTCAGTCTATGCAGTTCTCTGCTTGTTCCAAACACTTGAGTAAAAACATTAAACTATTCTAAGCCACTATGTAGTTAAAACCCATTACATGCCTATTTTCTTGAAACTTATTTGAACTGGAATCCCAATTTACAATAATACTTTAAATATTGCCATATTTTCATAGTTCCAAAGTGCATTCTTTCAATATATCATATTTTCTCTGCACTTCAGCACCATTAGAGACTGGTGTTGAAGTGAGCTACAGTAATAAAAGGCTAGGATATTTAGCAGCTTTTTGACAGCATACCAGAGATACAAAATGCAAGTTTTTCAAATCTGTTTCAATATTTACCCTTCAGCTGAGGTTGCCCTGTTAGTCTGACTTGCTAGCAGTCTGGGACGGTGACCTGTTCAGGATCCTTTTTTCAAGAGAGAGGAATTTAGAGAGCAATCTTTGGAAAAGGTGTCACTTGAAACATTACTCATACCATTACAGACAAAACTTGTGGGTGTTCTCATGAAAGCAAGACAAAGTCACTACTATCATGTTTCTCTACCTTCCCGTAGGTTCCCTCTTCTTTGAAGGTTTGCTGCTTTCTAACTCTACCATTCACTTTCCTTAATTTCTTCACAATCAACCAACTTCTTGCCTTTGAGATTTGGAGGGGCACTGGTCTTCTAGTTAAACCAGAACTTCATCCAATTACCATTCAGAAACTGACTGATAAATTGTGCTTTATTATGCTATGCCTTCTGAAGGGGACACAGCTGCTGTGAAGCCATCTCTTCCTTTTGGTATTGAAGTTGATATGATGTTGAAGTTGATACCAAGTCAACTTCTCACCATTCGTTCTTTTATAAAAGTCTGTGACCTTACCTTTATGCTCATATTTTGAAATGAAATTTAAAATTGCGCTACCACCTCACATGACTCATGTTTACACACTGTTTATCAGCCAGTAACAGTAGCTCAGGATGAAAAACAGCATTTTGAATAGGGCAAACTGCTGAGTTCTTTTCCTGGGCAAATAGATCACTGTGATGGTATGTAGGGATGAAAAACACTACTATGGAAGAAGAAACCTCACAAGTCTTCAGACATTTCTGATAGTCTGTGGATGAAGATATGCAGGAAATAAGTTTTTATTATTTCTTAAAGCACAATCTTAAGTTGTTACTACTAATTCCTATAATTAAATAACGGGTGACTGCTCAGAGTTATTGTGAAATGTATCTGGATTTTGTAAAAGGCATCTGGGAAGCTAAACAGAAAATGTAGTCATTTTCTTTTAATGAAGCAAATTTTACAAAAATAACAATGCCCATAATATCTTATCAGTATCATTATTTATGCTGAAATCTTTTTCAAGACTGTCAGAGACTAAGTTCATCATAAAAAACACAGAAGTTTATCCAAACTGGTAAATCAACAATTTTCTAGGAGCAAGGGGGAGGGCGGAGCAGGGAGGGGGAGGTTTAGGTTTCTTCTCTTGTCTGGAAATAATAAAAGAGGAAAATATGAGCTGCTCACACAAGAAAATGTCTCCAGGCTTGATATGAAAAGAAGGAAACATCCTGGAGCTTTTCCTTTTCTTGCTCCATTTGGTCAGAAGTTTCTTGACTCCATTTTCTTTCTGTGAAGGGAAGCAGGGACCATCCAATCTTATGCTTCCTGGTCATAATTTTCCAATTATCTCAGAGTTTTACAGCAGACCCTGAGCCTGTGGCATCTCTGTCCCCTGTCCTCATGCCAAGGTGGGTGGGTATGTCTTCTATCCCCGTGAGCTGCTGCCTATCCATGGGATGCTGCCACAAGGACATGGCCTGTGTGGGATATTCTAGCATCCCATCAGCTCATGAGATAAAGGTATAGTTAGCTTTTTACTTATTTTATCTGTAAATACATTTCAGCAGCAGTATTAGAAGGCTGTCATTATGGTCTAGATCATCATTATAGTCCTTGCTGGAGGTCTTTATAAGCAAGACTGAAGTGTGGTCTAATACATGTAGTTTAGGCTACAGCTGAGAAAGGGTTGATTCCCATATGGTGTCCTAAAGCTCCTTCATCTCTGTGAGTCCATAAATACTATGAATATTGCTGTCCCAGAAGGTAAGTTCAGAAAATCTCAGCAGCTAAGGCCCAGAATATAGCAGGTACAGCTTTCACAAAACCATGTTGAGAATGGTTTCCCCTTTCTGCACTAAGTGCTGTAGAAACAGAGTTAAACCGGGTAGTCAGTTTTTTAGGCATGGAACTGAAATAGCTGAAAACTGGGGAGACAAAAATATCCCACAGTAGTGCATGTACCAGGTGCAAGGTCTACAGCAAGTGTAGAGGAGATGTGTGATGATAGAAAAAGTGAAAGAAACAAGAATCTTGATTGCAGAGAGTCAGAAATTTGGCCTGTCTTTATCAAAAATACCTTCTTACACATAAATTTCTAAACAAGTGAGCTAGTATCCTCCAAAGAAACAAAAGACAACAAAACAAAAAAGCAAAAAAAACCCTGTTGCTTCCATCTGGAGAACAAAGAAGGAGTAGAGAGGCAAGGACATAGTAGGACTTCAGTATCTATAGACACCATCTTACATAATCCCTTCAGCCTAAGTAGACTTTCTGTATCAAGGTAATTTCTCTTGGTTACAGATACTCAAGATCTGCTGGTTGAGTACTGTTTGCCAGTACTTGCTTTTGTCAGAAAAAGTACTACAGAATTTTAATTAGTAATTGTTTCCGCTTATTTTTTTCCTTTTTTTTTTTTTCCTAGAATAGCTATCCAGAAAAGAATAGCTGAGAAGTATGCGTTTAAATGTTTTAGACAACTAGAAATACTCACATATTATTTCAGCTTTTTATTTGATATGCGTTCTTCTACACCTGGATAAAATGTGGCATATAAAAATGTAAGAGAGAGAAAATAGTTGTCTTTATACTTGAAAGTATAACACTTAGAAAACAGATCATTAAACCTTTCCACTTTTTGTGTTAGCTTAAAAGTGAGAACTTACAAAAAAAGAGAAGTCATTCCCCTTAAAAATAATAATAAAAAATATTTTGAAGTAAGATTACTTGTATCTTTTTATGAAAAAATAATGGCTGTGAGGGAAAGGACACCATTAGATAACCCCACATGGTTATTTTCAGTTTATTAAGAAGTAGACCAAAAGACCTTAGACTGTATCAGGTAAACGTTTTGCACACACACACACACAGAGTTAATGTCATGTATAAGGTGCCGGCCCCAACTACCACTCGAATGAACAGAGCCTCTAAAGACTGCAGTGGTCTCTCCAGCTGCTTTGTATGTTTGGTTCTGGCCAGGCATTTGCACCCATGTGTTGGTACCTGCAAACTGGCTCCTCTGCTTCTAGGATGTGCCAGATATCCATGCTTCAAAGTTCCCCCCCCAAAATTTCAATTGCTGAGGAGTTCTATAGCTGGTTCACTGTCTCAGGTTGCCAGACAGATCAGACCATAATGATTTCATGCTATGCTTTTCCAGCAGCCTCAGGTATTGCTCTCAACTGTTGACTCATTGCTGGTACCAAGGCTCATCATACTTTGTTCCTCTTTGCACTTGTCCGTAGCTCATTACGTCAATTACTGACCAAGGCAACAGTTGTGATGTTCCTGTGATAGATTAAAAAAAAAAAAGAAGAAAAAAAGGTTTTGAGGCCAAAAAAAAAAAAAAAAAAAAAAAAAAAAAAAAAAAAAAGGAAAAAGAAAAAAGAAAAAAAGAAAAAGGAAAAGAAAAAGAAAAAGAAAAAAAGGAAAAAAATAGTTGGAAAGTAGGATGTTGAAAATGAAGGATTAAAACATTTAATGAAAATTGCATCAAAAAATTCACCCGTCACAAGAACACACAGTCCAGATATTTTGGAAATTCATTCGGATACAAAACACTCAAATAATTTGGAAGTAAGCCTGCCTAGCCTTTAGAAAACACAGCAATCTCTAGTCCTGATCTGTATAACCTCCAGGAAATCCCTGGGGTCTACAGGTATAAAACCCTGACTGAAGAACTGAGGAAGTGCTGTCACTAATAGTGCTTCAAAAGGACCAGAAATAAGGATAGCAAAACTGGTTGTTGAGGGGGTTTGTTTTGGCTTTGTTGTTTTTGGTTTGTTTGGTTTTTACTTTCCGCCTTCCAGATTCTTGTGCTGACACATGTTTGCAACATAACTTGCCTTTGGTGTCCAGGTGGAAGTAGAAGAACACATCTTCAGAGCTTCTCCCCCTTGCCTCTGTCCTTTGCCTACATGACTATTCCAGTTAGACCTTTCTATTGGCCTTCAACTCATTATATGGGGTCAAAATGGCAGCTAGGACCGAGAATATCTCAGATACTGACATTTATGTGATACTAAACAAAAAGCCCTGATGTTTCTGGCCCATCACAGCAGTGCCACAGCAAGTGTGTGACACACATGTGTCCCGACCCACCTCTTTTCCAGGTTTAGGCTCACTGCCTCACCCAGTCCTCAAAATATCTTCTGTCCCTTCTCCCTTTCCCCAGGTCAGTAACTGAACCCAGTAACAGCGAGGCTCCTCGGAGCCTGGAAACAGATGCATTTTTAGACAGCACTGACACCAAGGATGGTATCAGCACAGATTCCTGGTGGTACCAAACATGGTACACCAATTCCTTGTTTTTGTGTATGTGAGGTGGGTTTTCTAACGAGCTCTTTTTGAAGATGGTTTTAAGACTGCACTGTGAAGAGTTCTTTTTTCAATATCTTAACAGAACCTTTTTTCCTGCTTATCTGTTTACCAACATGAATAATTTTAGGAATTACTTTTGGGAACCTCTCTCTCCTCCTGAAAACACTTTCCTGGTGTTTATTCTCATGCTTCTGGTTCTTGTTGTTAATTAAATGCTGAGACATTGTTAGTTCCCTTAAACCAAATGGCGCACAGTTTAGGCACTGAAGCAGCTACTTCAGGTACTCTTTGGAAAAGGCTTGTGATTATCATGCCTCAAGGGTCCGTATGTAAAATGGATATAATAAAGATTCTGCTACAAGAAGGAACTCAATTAACATACATGAAGTATCTGGGGAACTTCAAATGAAAGATGCTCTGAACTGTCAAAACATTCATATTATAATATCTTCCCTGAAAGTGTTTGGCCCAAAATAAGTGAAAGTCTCCTTCCAGCTAAACACTGACAGATGTATTTCATGATTAATTGTTTGTGCTTGAATGAACATTTTCAGAAACTATTCCGATTTTTTTAATGTTTCTGAAGGTGAGCATCTGCAATTTTATTACTATACGGGGGAGGGGAGGGAAGAAGAGGGGAAGTGGGGGAGGGACGGGAGGGAGAAAATGCTACTTCCAAGCATGTGTGTGCCTGACTAAAATTATAAAGCTTTGTGCTGGAAGGATCTGTAGCTAGCAGACAGCTAAAAATAACTTTATTTGGGACAGATGGATGATGTGATTATATGGGTGTTATTCTACTGTTTTACTGGACTTTTCAACCCTTAGATGGCTTTGATTAACCCCTTCTGAAGATCTGCATTTAAAAAAAAAATCCATATTATGCAACGTATAAAAGTAGATAGGATGAACTCTAACAATTTTTAAAATCTATCTTTACACTTAAATGTTCAAGTTTGAAGGAAATAAAAAAGCAGATTTTCTGGACCTTCACAGTTGCTCTATCTGGAGGAACATTTGCTGTTGCTAACAGTACTTTGTAAAATTTTTAAATTTCACAAAGAAAACATACTGTTTTACGGCTAACAATATTAAAAGGTGCCAGAGTGCCCTCTGCTGGCTCACAGTATCCAGCCGAAAAAAACCACAAAATTCAAATATTTGTGACCAGGGAGGAGACGTAGGCCAAAATACAACACAAGATTTTCAGCTGCATCTGATTTGAAGCATACTGGACTTGTTAAAAACAGATTTGGGTCCCTCCCACACGTACTGAAAGGGTGGTGGCAGCATTTGCTCTACGCAGCTTGAAGAAATTTACTGGCTTCTCCAGTGGCTGCTGCCTGTATGGTGGAGTAAACCACATCAATATTGCAGCAAAGCTGCTGAGACGTTATGCGGCACCAATTGAAAACATGCTTTCCAGGGTGTGAAAATAGAAACAAAGCATGTCCTATTACATTTTATGAAGCTCCTGGGAGCTTACAAGCTCAGCGGGGATTTTGAAACTCGCTCCAGCAGGAATTTCCTCCCTGCTGCAGGTCCCCCAGGAGCAGTGACAAAAGGGGGCTTCTGGCTTGCATTAACTTTGGGGGAGGCACTGATATTTGCACACTATATGGAGGGAGCTCTTCACATCAGGCACCAGGTGAGGGGCTTTTTGCATGAACTGGAAATGCTCCTTTAGATGTGGCTACTGGTGACCTTCAGCGAGGGGTGCCCCACACAGGGGATACAAGGTGTTTCCAGAAACGAGGCTGTGCCTCCACTTTTGCTCCATAAAAGTCGTTAGAAGTGCATGCACAGCATTACAAGCCAGCTGTGCAGGCTTTTTTTTCTCTATCTCTTATGCTGCAATAAGGGCAGTAAGAGTGAGGGCCGTTCTAGCCGGGCACCGGGAACTAGGAGATATTGGCAGTCCCAGAAACTCCCTTTAAGCATAAACAAATTAAAAATATATAAGCTGAAGAGAGTATTTCTTACCTATGCAGACCAAGAATATGAACAAAAAGAGAGTTACTGTTGTCAGTATTCGTACAGTATATCCGACATGAAGAAGCAGAACATCTGAAGAAGCAGAACATCTGCAGGTAACTTCATAGTTTAATGATTTGCTGACATGTACTTTTGAAACTACAGCACATTAAAATCTCTACTTTTTAGATATCATCCACCCTGAAGAATACCTTCACGTATTCCATTATTATCCTGGAGATTAGAGTGCGAATGCTTAGTTAATAATGTTCTTAAAACGGGTTGAGCTTGCACTTTTGTTTCATAAACTTATGTCTTCCGATAAGTATAGAAGTTTTGGTTTGTTGGATTAACGTTAACGGTTGCACAGAGCACACTGAATAGATTTTTTCTTCACAGTGCCAAGTCTACAGCTTTGGCAGTCCAGTCTAAGAAGTGCTTTGTGCACATGAATGTATATTCTCAACAGCTCTGTGGAATAGTGAATTATTGTCAACCCAGAACTAAACTAAAGAGAACTAAACCTAAATGCACTGCCTAGTTGCTGGCAATAAATCTGTGACAACACTGGAAATCAACCACGGAGGAGTCCCAACTGTAAATAGAAGAGCTTGGCTGGAAGCTGAGCTGTGGTGGGACCTTGGTGGTGGGAAAACCCTTCAAGAACCTCTGCTAGACTTACAGGCCAAACAAAAGAGTACAGCACATTGCTTCCTTCGGGCATCATCATTGATGTGTGAGGAAGTCCATGCGTTCATCTCCTTTCCTGATGGTTCAGGCTTATATTATGGCACCCGTGAGATGGCAGTGAGTTGCTTCTGCCTATTGCATGGCAATTTCTTTGGTTTTTTTTTTTTTTTTTTTTTT